>JASDQU010242554.1:91961-106722 GCA_032191745.1 Picea mariana | reverse complement strand
AAAGCTTTCCCTTTGAAGTCAACCAAATGATAAGAGCCCTTCTTTAATACTTCCTTCACGAGGAAAGATCTGAACCACATGGGTTTGGACTTGCCTACCCCCAAGGGATCCTTATGATGGTCATAGACTAGGACAAAGTCACCTTCGAAGAAAATCCAAGGATGAATGAACCGATCATATTGACACTTGAATTTTTTCTTGTGAGCCTCGTTAGCCAAGGTTGCATCACAAAATTTCTCATCAAGCTAATCGAGATATAATAAGCGTTCCTCAAGCGGTGAAGTGTCTGGCAATAACTGTACTACCAACTTTAGAGATGGGATCTAGAACTCTATTGGCAAGACTGCTTGCAACCCATAAATGAGTTGAAAAGGTGAAAAACTAGATGCAGTCTTTACAGACATTCGATAGGCCCACAATGCTGAGTACAACATCAAATTCCAATTTGACTTGGCCAAATTGATCGTTCGCTGTAGAATAATCTTGAGGGACTTATTCACAGCTTCCAACTAACCATTCATTTGTGTGTAGTAGGGTGATGAATTCTCTTGCCTCAACCCAATATTTGATGTTAACGTAGACATCATTTTGTTCTGGAAGTGACTTCCATGGTCAGTGACAATCTCCCTCAGGATGTCAAACCTTGCTATTATCTTATTGAACAAAAAAGAGAGTTGTTGTCTCGCCATCATCTTTGAATGTTGGCATAGATTTGACCCACTTAGTGAAGTAGTCTACTACTATGATGATATAACGGTGCCCCCTGGATAAAGGGGGGTGGAATGTAGTATAATCCATCCCCCACTTAGTGAAGGGGCCAACTCTAATGATGGGAAACATGGGAGAAAGAAGTGCCCTCATCTTCCGAGAGAAGATTTGACATGGGTGGCACTTCTTTACCGATTCAACGCAATCCTTGATTAACGTCAGCCAAAATTAACTGGCTCGTAGAATCTTTTGGGTTGTTTCCAACCCAAAAAAATGACCACCACATGCTCCAGTGTGGCAGTCATTAAGGACGAGCTCTGCTTCTTCATGAGAGAGACACCAACGAAGGATGCAATCTACACCTCGATGATACAAAGTGTCCTCGAGTATGAGACAGTTTTTTTCCTGATGGCATATATGTCGACGCTCATCATGAGAAGCAGAGGTGAGGAGCTTCAAAGTCTGGAGATATACTAGTATATCTCCACAGCAGGGATCTGAACATGAAATCAGAAAAATATATCCTTTAATCGGTGATTTTTCGGGCGTAACATCACCTGACTTGATTGGAAGTTTCAAGATAAGTTATGCAAAGACCAATGACTTCTTAGATTTCCTAGAAATGAAGTCCAAGTCAAATTCATGGAGGATAACAATCCATATACTGATAGCTTCCTTGATTACTCGTCATGTCAACACGTATTGGAATGGATTCACAACGACAATGATGATAGTCTTGCGAAACAGGATATAATGACGGAACCACTAGACAGCATGTAATGCTACCAATGCAAGATTCTCAACATGGGAGTAGTTGATTTATGGTCCAACCAGGCCTCAGCTCAGGTAATAAATCACATGTTCTTCAAGTAGATCATCCTCTTGAACCAATACCATACCGATTGTCGACTCTGTTCTACCCAAATACAATAAGAAATCTTTATTATAATTGGGTGGATGAAGTAGAGGGGTAGACATGAGGGCAGGTTTCAACGCTTCGAATGAGAACTGAGCAGAATTGTCCCAATAGAAATGGATTCCCTTCTTCAGTAAACACATAAACCCTTTAGTGATCTTGACATAGTTTGCGATAAAACACCAAAGAAAACAAGCTTTTCCCTATAAACTTTGAAGCTGAGAGACTGTGCACGGGGGAGGAAATTGAACTATTGCCTCAACCTTTAGAGGATCGACCATGATCCTTGTTGTCGAAATTATAAAACCTAAAGAATGACCCAACGTCACGCAAAAACTACATTTGTTAGGATTCAAGCGAATCTGATAGTAGCGACATCTCTCAAAGATAAGTTGGAGGTGGGTGGGATGATCAACTCTCTTACGAGATTGTGATGCTAAATCATTGAGATAGGCCTTGAATATGTGTTTGAGGTCATGGAAATCAAAATACATGGCCCGCTGAAAAAGTGGCTCCAACATTCTTCAGGCCAAAAGGCATCTTCCGATAAGAAAATGTACCCCATGGACAGATAAAATATGTTTTATGTTGGTCTTCTGGCTTAATCTGTATCTAATTGTATCCTGGAAAATCATCCATGAAAGAAAATATCTCACAACCTGCACATTCATCGACGATTTGGTCAATGAATGGGGTGGGGAAATTATCCTTTGGACAATCCTTATTCAAATCATGGAAGTTCATACATATGCAAATCGTTCCCTTCTTTTTGTTGACCAAAACAAGATTTGACACAAATTGAGTCAATTGGATGGGGTAGATGAAACTGACTTTGAGTAGTTTCTCTACTCCAGCCTTAATAGTCGTTGCTTTCTGAGGATTAATTAAATGAAGATTATATCGGACAGTCTTGGCATCAGGGTAAGTCATTATTTCATGTTCAATGACTCTTGGATCAATGCCTAGAATTTCCTCATAAGACCAGGCAAAAACGTCGCGGAATTATTTAAATAAATCAGTATAGATTTGAATCTTCTCGAGGAAGACATCTGCTCCGATGAAGACATTCTCCACGATGCCAGGGGTTCTGGAGATATCAATAGGTATCATTTTAGCGATGGTTTCCATATTACCTTCAGCATAAACTGTGTGCGTAGCCAAAGGATTGATAGGGAAAGATGTATTTGGAGTCATAGTCAACATGAATTCACCGACCTCAATTCTTCCTAACTCTGGGAGAAAATAAGATCTGTGATGGAGATCATCCCAGGGTTTCTCTGGACTAGTCAATGCCTCTATAATCGCCTTTCCCTAGGGAAATACCAAGTCTAAGGAATCGGTAGTGGCGAGTGAACCTTGAGCCCAGGTAGGCTTGAAAACTGGATCTAACTCTTGTGCAGGAGTCAGATCGAGGTTGGCGAACTCTTGCTAGACTATTGAGTATGCAACCTTTGCCACGGATAAAGGCATGGCCATGCCATGATGCCCTGTCCCTTCCATCATGGCCTGTGGGGAAGGAAGAGTCCATGGATCATTAAAGTAAGTTGTATGGAATGACGACACTTGAAATATTTCAGCCTTAGGCTAGTCAGGGACAACCGATAAGAAATTGACATCGTTGGACAGAGGCGAGTAATTGAAAGTACCCATCAAAGGAGGGCACAAACCAACCCCTATATTGACGATGTCGGGCTGTGGATTATTAGAACCGTGGATGCCCCTGATGAAGGGTGAGGACGAGAGAAAGACAACTGATCAATGGATACGATCTGTCCCTCATCTGGAAACAAAAAGACCTGGAAAACTATGGCGACCACTGCATGCATAGAATAGGTCCAACTCCTTCCTAACAAGAGATTGTAGTCGAGAGGCGCATTGACCACTNATTCCATGTGGTCTAAATGAACAACTATCGGAAGCGGTGAGAAGAGTAGGTGACGGAGAAAAAGCAGGTTGGAAAATGGAATTCCAACATGCCAACGACATCACGCATGTTGAGGTGATCTCATCAATCACCATGCAGAAAATGTTCTGAGTAAAATATTTCATGGTGTAAGCCACTATTGTTTGAAACGCGATGTGGTATGGGAGACAAGGTTTCAATTCATTCGTATCAAGCATGATTGTTCCCCGATTACAAGTTTCAGTAGATCCTAAGGCAGCCAATAGATTATTTCTTTATGAAGGGCATCTCTGGAGGACCTCCAAAGAAGACATTGGCAAGTGGTTTGTGACAAATCCTCCACCACAGAGTAGTTCTGGGTGGCCCTTGCATTTGGATTGTGGGAAGCTTTCTTGAACGCCCCTTTTGGGATGCGTGTCATTGTTTCTCCCAACATCTTCTCGATCTGGAGAGGAACATATGGTTTTTCGGCTTCTTTACCCTTCTCAGAAGTGTTTGGCATTTCAGAATCATGTGTCCTAGTCTCTATATGTGCTTCACCTTTCAACATATAAATATTCAAGGTTGAGGGATTACTAGACGACGAAGGGGGTCCCTGACAACCCCATTCCTCATTCGTAGAGTCTTGAGTTAAATTTTTCCCATGTCGAAATGGGTTCGTTAACACAGCAAGTTGTTTTTGTGCCAGTAATGTTTGGGCCTCCATGAGCCAAGGGCACAGGTGAGTCAGATGGTATTCTGTGCAAAGGTTACATGGATACTTTGACTTTATTTTTTCTATGTTTCCCCCACCAGCATTATTGGTGGGTTTCTTATCCCCTCTCCCTTCTTTCGTTGTTTCTTCTTTTTGTCAGCCTGCTGGTTGGCCTTTGGGTTTGTTGATTGCACACAGTGTATATCCAACAATTGAGTAGGGGGAGCAGCCAAACCAGTGTTTTGGTTGGCCATTTTCTATTGTATCGACAACTGTTGCAATTGATTCAACAACTGATCAGCGGGCTTCGCTTGTGTTGAACCAACAATACCATTGACATGTGGTCCAAACTTATGTCTGGTCTTGTTAAGAATGGACCATTGTGCATCTGGAAAAACTTTGTAAAGTAAACCAGACTGACAGTATATCAGTTCTAGCTGTTGATCTCTCATTATCGCTACTTCCTCGAAAAATAATACCGACGTTTTTATATCTTTGGATAACTGAGGTACCAAAGACTTAAGGAACCACTCCAGCAGGAATGCTGGTGGAACTAGTACTTTTATCAAACTCTTTCGATGCTGCCATTCTTGGATGTGATCTTGGATATGGTCAGCCTCTATTTTCTCAAAGTTGGCCAGCAATTCGGTGTCGACATCGTATCTCACAAGTAATTGAAAATGGTTTAGAAAAAACATTTCCAATTCACCAAAAGTAAAGTATCTTGAGTGGTCGAGCTTGATGTACCATTTCACGACACTCCCTATAAGAGTGCATTGAAAAAGACACAACTGGACGGAGTTGTCTCTCAATGAGTTGTATGAGCACCATAGGTTAAAGGTGGTCACATGATTGCCTGGATATTTGTTAGGATTACCTTCAAACTTTGGAATGTCCAAGGGAAACTTGGTTAGCATAGGAGGCCAACACAAATCGTGTCAGATTGGGTCGTTTAGCAATCTTGACAAGTTTGGAAAATGCAACATTGCCAGAAAAGGTAGCTTGGGATTTTGAGTATGTACATGAGGAAAGGAGCCTGGAATTTGGCTGGCACTAGGTTGCTATGAAAAATTAGGTTGTTGACTATGGTTTTGGTAAAAACCATGGTCATGGCCAATGTATGGATACTACACTTTTTGAGACATCATCGACTGACTCCTGTAATTAGATGTTGAGGGTTGAGAAGGGATTTCTCCCAATGTTGTGTTCCAAAGGTGATGGAAAGGGTTTCCCCCTGTCGATCTGATGGACATAGGTACTGAGCCTTCCCCGGGGTTCCATTGGACATGGAAGGGGTTTCCCTTGGTCATCATCCCTAACGAGGGGATTGATCCATGCCATGGATTCTAGGGTCCTTGAGAGGTGTTTTCCCCCTGTGTAGGAATAGTACCCTACACAGGATTTTGTGATCTGAAACCAGGGTTGCCTCTGATCGAGATGAGAACTGATGAGAATGCATTGTTACCAAACGTGCCAAACAAAAATAATGGTAAAGAACCCACTGACGTGTTGTTAGAAGAAATTCCTTGACTGCCTGCTCCGAACAAGATGTAGTTCATGTTTGGCTAGGCGGGCTGGTGGGGAGCACTGCCTAGCGAGGGGGATGACGGAGGTATATGAACCCCACTGTAAGGGAAAGCGTTATAGGGGGTTGAGGTGCCCCCCATGGACCCTTGTAGAGGAGCATTAGAGCTCCTTGCCCCCAGACCCAAGGTCTATAGGGTGGAGTAGGATAGGACAGAGTTTGTATTAAAACCGGGCATCACGTATGAGAATAGAGGGCCTGTCACACTCTGGGTGAACAGAGCAGTGATTGCTGCCATAGACGGAATTAGACCACTACCCAAAGTAGAGGTGGTTGAGACCATGGTGGTATGGACTGACAAAGGTGGGTTAGGTGGTGGAATTCCCCCTATAGTGGAAACCATAGAGGGAGTGTGAGGATTCCCTGACGAAGTAGCAGCATTTGCTTCCATCCTTGCTTGTAAAACTATCTGGTGCTCATGATGAGTTATCCTTAGGGGGACAAATTGTATCAAAATTGGCACCGACAAGTTAGTGATCAGAGGGTTGTAATGTTTGAGAGCTTCCGCTCCAACTTCAGAAATAGTAGGCTCCTCTGGATGCAATATTTATTCTCTTGGGGATGGCTCGGCTACAGTTTCCAACGGCCTGGTTTCCTTAAATGACCCTTGTTGGTCAAGTCTTCGCCTTTGCAGTGGCGGGGGTGGCTCCAATTCAAACGATGATAGGCCCTAAAGCCTTCACGACCGATGGAGCTCTTGATATTCCACTTTGTGAGAAGATCAAAGACACACTAGGGATTTTACTAACATTGAAAACCATCACACACTAGAAAGAGTTCCTATGAGACAAAGCAATCAAACCACTAGCTAGTTGGAAGAACAGTTACATCAACCAACACTAGAGAAACTTACTGGTGCAAGTGAAATGCGAATATGGAAGCACCCTCCAAGTATATTCTGCAAAGTGTGGCCTGATGTCTGCCCTAGGTATCACGATATACCCCTGTAGTCACATGTGTAATTCACTAAAATAAAGTCAACTAGGTTTCCAATGCGCAAACAGTCACCATACGGGTACAGTCGACAGTCGGGTGGACCACAATGAGTAGGTTATCAATCCCGAAACCTATCGAGGGTATCGAAATCAAGTGTTCAGGAAGATGAATGAGGACCTTGAATGGATTCGAGACCCACGAAGCTGCATGGAAAATGTGATCAACAAAATCCCAAGACAAGTCGTCTATATGCGTTCCCCACTACGCTTGGTCTGTATTTGGAGGGGTTATCTCTGCTACCTTTCCGCACATGACCTCATGTTTAGCCCCTGTATTAGAGGGGGGTCCCAGATAACTTCCACATTTACTGGACTTTTTACACTCCCTAACACAAACTTTTATGTTTTTTTTGTAGCCTTGAAGAGTTTCCTCTCCAACCTAAATCAAGGCTCTAGTCTAGACTAGTTGATGGACCCTACAAACATAAAGTCTAATAAATTTTAACTAAGCGTTAATTTTAAGTGGTTTGTCTTAAAGTCAAGGAAATGAAAATGAAACTTGTGGTGTATTTTAAGAGACGGGAGAGAAGAGCATTAAATGAAGCTGAAAGAGAACTACTTCTTTTTGACAAATAAAGATTTGCAAATTTACACTCTTTAACCAACTTTTCGTAACTACTTTTTCTAAGATATTTTAAAAGAAAAACCTAAAACAATATTTCGCTAGACTATGAGATACTTAAGTGTTCTAAGAATTCAGTAAAGAACTTAAGAAAACACTCTTTCTCCTGATAAGAAAAGACAACTAACCTAACTACTTACCAAACAAAGAAATGATTTTTTATTTTTTTTTATGCCTCAAAATAAGAAACTTGAAGTAACTTCTTTTTATTTTCTTCTAAAGAAAGTGAAAGGGAAAAAGTGAAGACAAGACAAGACCAAAAACTGACTTCAGGTCTACTGTGGATTGCAGGGAGCCACTGATAATACTAAACAGAATGATAAAAAAAGACTCACTAACTCGTCACAAACCCTTACTAATAAAACACAAGAAATCTTGATAAAGAAATAAGCTAACTAACATCAAACCTAGGCTAAAGACTGTAATAACAGAGACCAAGACTAGATCAAGAAAACCCCTGAGAAGTATGACTTCAATCAGAGAAGAGGTTGACTGCCTCTTCTTGAACAAAGACTTTCTTGACATAGGCACACTACTGACACTCAAGCAGCCTGTGTATGTACATGGGTTGTCCAAAGGTAGGGAGTGTATGTACGCGTGTAGGCCCACTGAAGGTTACGTACACCTCTGTAACTTATCAAAAATAAAACTGACAGTCAAGGCTGACAAGGCAAGGAATATCGGTATGGAAGACCAGAATCCCTTAAAGACACAACAACTTACAAAAATATCAAAAAAGGTAATCAAAACCAATTAAAAAACCCAAACCGATATCCCCTAAAAACCCTAGAGGCCTCCCCAATATGGTCTCCAATTCCGCTATAGTGGGAAAACCCCCCTATGGACTACACTAGGGTTCAACGTGCAGGCAGAGCTAACCGTCTAAAGTCTCCTACTTTTGACAACTACCCCAACAAAACCCCACATTCATGCATACAATACAAAGTATAAGGATTCGGTAACTCTACCTTAAACTCTACGTCTGATGTCAATGCTTTTGTGTTTGGTTGTTCCTCAACTACAAATATATTCCCAAGGCTGACCTGTATTCATAAACAGACAAACAAAGAACTATGAACATGCATATTATATATGAATTAGTGGGTTAGATGTCATAATCAAATATACATCAAACATAAGGATTGAACACATCATATGGCAGGATAGAAAACATACTTGTTTATATTAATCTCACAAAGTCACTTACAAATGAGATCGGCAACTGCTCCTCAAACCTGGTTCGAGATCCTCTTCACCAAGCTCCAACTTATTTCACGTATCTTTCTCCTCTCACAATTCTCTCTAGGGAAATGGCACAAGCTTATGAATGAGGATAAAGGAAAGAATGGACAATTCTGGCTCAAAACTGACAATGTGGCTGCAAATTCTTAGGGCAAGGGGGTAAAGTGAAATGGGTAGAGTTTCACTGTTCTTATGATTAGATTTGGAAAGAGACCCAAACACCTCCTTTTATATGACAAAAATGATGGTTATTCGGTTGGGTGATGAACTATAGGCGGTGGGACAGTTGGAAAACTACCCAATAGCCCGTAATCTCAACGAATTCCTTGCAACTTTTTAATTTTTACAACTTTTGTGAGTATAAACAGGTTGTAATGGTGCAAGTAGAGTACGTACACAAGCTGTAATGGTGCAGAAAGCATGTGTACATGGGAAGTAATGGTGCAGGGTGCATACATCTTCATAAATGTAGTTTTTAAGAAGAGTTGCTCAGTGATGGCTTGGCAAAAATAGAAAGTAAGATGGCCTGATGCTAGGTATGCATGTATGGTGCAATTTAGGGTTGTAACACCCCTTCCCAACATCCTCTTGTTGTAGAGTTCTTGCAGTAGGTACAAATGTTGGCACTGAGCGTGGTTATAGACCCTAGTTTCAAGTTATCTTGACCAACAAAACCCTTATTGACACAGACACGCTACAGACACTTAGGCAACCTACATATGTACATGGGTTGTCCAAAGTTATTGAGCGTATGTACGTGTGCAGGTCCACTGAAGGCCACGTACACCTATGTAACTTCTCAAAAATAAAACTAACATTCAAGGATGACAAGGCAGGGAGTACTGGTATGGAAGACAAAAATCCCTTAAAGACACAACAACTTACAGAAAACTCAAAAAAGGTAATCAAAACCAATTAAAAAACCCAAAAAGATATCCCCTAAAAACCCTAGAGGCCTCCCCAGTATGGTCTCCAATTCCACTATAGCGGGAAAACCCTCGTATGGAATAGACTAGGGTTCAATGTGCAGGTAGAGCTAACTGTCTAAAGTCTCCTACTTTTAACAACTACCCCGACAATACTCCACATTCATGCATAAAATACAAAGTATAAGGATTTGGTAACTCTACCTTAAACTCTGTGTCTGATGTCGATGTTTTGCATTCGGTTGTTCCTCGACTACAAATATCCTCCCAAGGCCGGCCTATATTCATAAAAAAACAAACAAAGAGCTATGAACATGCATATTATATATGAATTAGTGGGTTAGATGTCATAATCAAATATACATCAAACATAAATATTGAACACATCATATGGCGGGAAAGAAAAAGTACTTCCTTATATTAATCTCACAAAGTCACTTACAAATGAGATCGACAACTGCTCCTCGAACCTGGTCCGCGATCCTCTTCACCAAGCTCCAATTGCTTCCACGTATCTTTATCCTCTCACAATTCTCTCTAGGGAAATGACACAAGCGTATGAATGAGGAAAAAGGAAAGAATGGACAATTTTGGCTGAAAACTGACAATGTGGCTGCAAATTCTTAGGGCAAGGGGGGAAAGTGAAATGGGTAGAGTTTCACTGTTCTTATGCTTAGATTTGGAATGAGACCCCAACACCTCCTTTTATATGACAAAAAGGATGGTTATTCGGTTGGGTGATGAGCTATGGGTGGTGGGACAGTTTGAAAACTACCCAATAGATCATAATCTCAATGAATTCCTTGCAACTTTTTAATTTTTACAACTTTTGTGAGTATACATGGGTTTTAATGGTGCAACTAGCATACGTATGCGAGCTGTAATGGTGCAGAAAGCATGTATACATGGGAAGTAATGGTACAGGGCACGTACATCTTCATAAATGTGGTTTTTAAGAAGAGTTGCTCAGTGATGGCTTGGCAAAAATAGAAAGTAAGATGGAATGATGCTAGGTATGCATGTATGGTGCAATTTAGGGCTGTAACACCCCTTCCCAACAACCTCTTGTTGTAGAGATCTTGCAGTAGGTACAAATGTTGGCACTATGCATGGTTATAAGACCCTAGTTTCAAGTTATCTTGACCAACAAAAACCTTCAGATACGCCCTTTCGGCATCAACTACATGGAGGTGAAGTCTCACTTGAGGTATCTATTGGGACTATAGGAACCAGGTTTCTGCGCTAGTGAGGGAATGGGAGGTGATCATTCTATTCATTCTTACTTATTTCATATGGGAATGTTGTTTTATCTTTGTTCTTCACTAGCTACTTAGTGAATTCAGATTCATATTACCATTATATTTTAGATTGTAACATAAACCCATTAGTGTAACATTCGTAGCTATTGCACAATGTTTACACATAAGAAAAATCTAATATAATATGCATTCAGACAGAATCCATGAAAAATCACACAAAAGACATTCAACACATGAGTTAACGTGGTTCACCCAACTCTGGGCTACGTCCACAATGACTGGCTTCTTTATTATGCATTTGGTAATTTCTTTAGGCTTGTGCATTGTTCTTACAAAGATATATCATGGTTAACTTTCCCTTCTCCTAGCCTAGCCACTTTGCAGTGCAAACCTTTCTCTCTCTCTCTGCATCATCTCCTTAGAATTTAGACATAGACTCTCTCCTTCTCAGCCTATCCTACCATTCTTCTTCTTCAACAAAACATAACCCCTAATATCCCAACCCATTACATATTTATACATCAATTCTATGGCTTAAAACCCTACTTTGTTCATCCCAAAAACCCTATTACAATAATTGATAACTTCAAGTTAACTTTTTGTTCAAGTTGTTTTAACCTTCTTTTCCATCTACATGTTTCTTTTGCACTCTTACTATTGTTCTTCTTGATTTTGCACTTCCTTCTATCTTTATCATGTCGGGATTCCATCTTTCCTTTTCACTCTCTTTCTTCTCCTTCTTTATTCTTCTATTTTATTCTTCTTCTTTATTCTTCTCTATGTGCACTATACTCCTAGTTGTGCTTAAAAGGCACACGTCCACGTCTTCCTTCTTCTTCTACACACTTATTCTATAATTAGTATTTTTATGTATATTATTTACAAAATGGTTCCGTTGTCGGGACCTAGAAGTTTTTATTAAGGGAATGTTTTGAAGGCCAACTAAGAAAAATATCTCAGACTAGTTAGAAAGGAAGGAACATGAGTTTCTTGGAAAGAGAATAGGAACCCTCAAATGAGTAATGAACAATGGATGCAAAGGTATGTGCATACAAAGATGGATGCAATTTTCTTTGGTGAATTCCTGATTATTCTGACTAAGTGGTTAGAAAGATTAGTAGAGAATACTGGAAGGTACCAAACTACAGCGTTGATGAATTGGATTCCTTAGTTGGTAAGAAAACTAATTTCTGTAAGTAATCAAACTTCTTTCGCATTTGATTTCTGTTTGGATAATATATTAGTAGGATATATTACAAAATTTGTAGTAGATTGTACCCAATCATATAGTGTTGCACAAAGGGATTTCTTCAAAGGTCCACGTGGATGGTTCATGAAATCATTGGGTATGCGGATAAATATGTTGTTGTGTTACAAGAGTGCAGTGACAATGGAATTCAACTGTTAAAGGGGCTTCACACACATAGGAGAACCAGGGGATGACAAAACGATATTCTGAGAATAGGAGGCAACGAAGGAAGAAATGAAGAAGGAGGGGAGGGACTGAGGATGCAATGGACTGAAGAGGGTATACCAGAGGAAGAAGACAAGTTCGGATTATTACATAGAGGAATGAGGTATAAGAGTCAAAATACTGGGCTGAGAAGGGAGATTCACATAGTGAGCCAGAGGGGAGAGGCCCTTGTGCAATAGTCTAAATCGTAGAGATACCACACATAAGAGGAGAGTAAGAGGAGTCCCATTCCAGTCCTATAATAGAAGAATCGTTAAGTGCTACTCGGACTGGATCTTGTGTCAAATCCACAACCCCATGTGTGTCATCATAATCAAATATAATATTTGAAGACTGTTACACATCTAAATTACTCACTTTAATGATGACCTATTGTCGTCATGACTAGTGTCGCAAGTGTCGCATTATTGGCCTTAAGTGTCGCAAGTGTCGCAAACATCATACTTCCATATTGCCTATGTCGTGTCTCTAATGACATCACAGGGACACTTAAGACTGGTTTTAGGAAGATAAATGATCTGATGAAGATTACAAATAATTTTCCATGAAGAAAACCACTTAAAAGTCAATTTTTGGAGGCTAGTGCTCCCCTACCCACTATCAGGGAGTGGCAATGCTCCCTAGCCTTCTTTGGGGGAGTGTTCCAGCACTCTGTGCACCCTTTTGGGGGAGCATTGGGCTTTTTTAGGGAAAATTTGGGAAGCACTCCCCTAACCATTGTCAGGGTGTGCCAACGCTCCCTAGCCTTATTTGGGGGAGTGTTTCAATGCTCGATGTACCCTTTTGAGGGAGCACTGGGATATTTCAAGAGATCTTTGACTATTGATAAAAATGAGGGGAAAATCCCCCTCATCTCTGGAGTTTGTCGGTTTCGAATTTGAGGTCAAGGCTCGATCTTAGGGAGGATCCACAACTGATGGATAAAGATCCTCAACCTATCCCAAGAATCTCTAAGGTGGTTGGGTCTCTCAAAGCTTATATAAGGAGGCCTCCTCATGGTGAAAAGCACAGAGAGATTGACAGATACGAAACTTATGATCTCATGAGTGGCATTGATATGGAGACATTGTGAAGCATCAAACTTATGATCTCATAAGGGAGATGTCATTGAAACATCAACATTCTACGTGGATTATTTGAGCAAGGGTCTAGACAAAGAGGGCCTGGTGACGTTGTTGCACCTACATCCATGGCTGTAAGAATCTCACTTTGTTTTCATTAATATAAATCTATGCTTGGCCTGTTTCCTTTAAAGTTTGTGTACGCTTCATGAACTTGTTTCTTTCATAGATCCATTATGAAGATAATCATTGTAGAGTAGGAAGTATCATTTTTGTTTCTCATTGTATTGCAGGACCTTTTGAAGAACTTGGAGATCAAGATCAGCCTAGATTGAGCAAGGACAAACACCGGTAAAAGGTATTTACCCTTCTTCATCCTTCTTATTTGAATAGTTTAGCTTCATGAAAAGGAAAGTCAATGTCCACAATAACACTTTTCTGTGTTGGTCATAGGGGTCTAGTATCCAAGAGGAAATCCACTTGTTCACAGGGGGATTTTCCTGTAACAAAGACTTATCAAAATAACTTATAGTTAGCAAGGGAGGAAAGAGTAGTAGCATTCAGAGAAATGGAAGTAGTGCATGAAGTCAGAGTCAACCAACATCACCAAGAGGAGGGGTTACACAAAGAAACATGGAAGGGGTAGAAAATAATCTTATAATACCTGAGTTCCATGGAGTTGGGTCAAAGGTCCCAAAACAACATATGTTTGTCTATGAGACAATTTGGGCTGCTAAGAACGTTGAGGATGAGGCAGTGAAGATTTCGTATTTAGAAAAAAAATTATAGGTTGTGCATTGTCTAGTACATGAACCTGCAGAGTACCATGCCTACAGGATAGGATAGGATGTTGGTGGAGATAAGGAAAGCCTTGTTGAAAGAGTTAAAAAATACAAAGTATGAGTCACAATACATTATATAACTGAAGGAGATTAAATAGGTACAAACAAAATCAGTATGGGAATTCGATCAATGTTTCAAGGATCTGATGGGTAGTTTGACTTTCCAGATCACGGATCAACNCACATAAACACAGAGATGCAGCGGAAATAAGACTTCATTTCATTAATAACAAATGACTGAAATATGCTTACAGACATAATGGAAATAAACTAGCTAGGGTGTTGGTAGCTTATCTATGAGAAGAGATGTGGCTGCTACTCGCATCTGTGAGAAGATGATTACAATGAGGCTTTGAAGGCCCTTTACAATAAACAGGAATGCCAAAATTCCTAGACATCCAAAAACCTAACCCTGGGAGATGAAGTGCCAAAAGTCATATGGGCACCGTTTGGGTAAGTTGGTGCATCAACTTCCTGGGGTTGTAACTTTTGCATACAATCTCTGTTTTAGGCATATGATAGCTCGTTGGAAAG
>JASDQU010242554.1:56083-73502 GCA_032191745.1 Picea mariana | reverse complement strand
TCGGTTCAAAAAAGGGGTAAACTAGCACCGAAAAGATGTATGTTCAAAACCATTTTAACGAGTGTGACAAAGGCAAGATCACTCGATAATCTTTTCAATTTTAAGGAGTCTGAAAAGAGCTTAGCTATGGACTCGTTGCCTTTTTATAGATTTAGTCTCCCTAGCCCAAAAAAGTTAAATTTGCTTAGGAGAACTCTCCTGGAAAGACAAATCTCTGGAGGTGTACCTTTTTCCTCCTTAATCTACAGTCCGGAAAAAGGGGTAAACTCATGCCAGTAGATGTTTTTTTTAACCAATTAATGAGTGTGAAAGAAAAAGGTCACTCAGCGATCTTTTCAATTTTAAGGAGTCTGAAAAGAGCTTAACTATGGACTCCGTAGAGGATTCCTTTTTCGTAAATTTAGTCCCTCAGGCTCGAAAAAGGGTTAAACTTATACCTGAGAATACTCTTCTAGCGAACAGAAGCTCCTAGAGTATACGTTTGTTCGTACAATTGACCATCCAGACCGAAAAGGGGTAAACTACCGCCAGATAGATGTGCCTTCAAGTTTTATTTTGGCGAGCGTGAAGGACAACAAGATCGCTCGATAATCTTTTCATGTTTATAGAGTCTGAAAAGGGATTAAAGAAGACTCATTTTTGTTTGGGAGTCCTGAGGGTGAGGTCAATAGTGATAATGAATCATGCGAATGAGGCTCAAACTCATAATCAGGACATGACTAACAAGGACTCCCAAGCCTAAAGTCATTTGAGGACAGCATGGATACCAAATGCAAAAAGGATATACCTAGGGAATCCATGTATAGGTAGGCTCTACCACCAAACGATGACACTTATAAAGCAACAATGACGGTTTCGTGTCATAATTTGATGGGATCGATCCTATGGCAAAGCAGAAAAGACAACGAGATGCAGAAAGTGGAGGTGGAATCCTAACTTAAATGCACAAGGTTGGAAAAATGACTTTTTACCAAAGGACCTTCAAAAGTTACCCATCTCTCAAGAAGTATCCCAAACCAAAAGTGGAGTGTGTCGTAACATCCAATGTGAAACTCAAGAACCATGTTAAATGATTTTCAAGCCAAAAAAAATGATAAAATTGTTAAAAAAAATGACAAAAAGGGCCAAAAAATTCTATAAATAGAAGCTTGGGAGCTCATTATCACCATTGCAAATTGAGAATTGAACAAAAAGACAAAAACACCCCTTTTCTAAAAGAGTTGATTCTGGAAGCTTCAGTGGATGAAATAGACTTCCACTCAGACCAAGTAAGTATAAATCAACCCCTCTTGCAATTCAATACTTCCCTTTTTGTTTATTTTAGTTTTTTGGGGGGGCATGCACTCTTAAAAAGGTGTGGCCCTGAATGTACGTGGGTTGTCCAAGGACAACAAAAATATGCCCATGAGAAGAAAAAAACATGCCCGCGTGCATAGGTGACTATGCTCAATATAGCCTGCATACACCCTCAAACACATGGAATTTTTTTGAAAAACAAGAGTTTAACTCTCTTTGAACTTGTCATTTTGCAGGATGTATGTCCATTGAAGAGAGAGGGAGCATGAGGACCTTGATTCTTTGGTTGCAGAAGAACCTACTTCTATCACCGCATTGGCACAATGTGGGTTGTTGAAATTATTCGAGGGTCCACTCATGAGGGCACAACCCAGACTGTTGAATGCCTTGGTAGATTACTGGCACCCTGAAGCTGAGGCATTTATGCTTGAGGGACAGTTGTTGACTCCAACGATTGAGGATATTTATTTTTTGACTGAACTCTCGAGGAGAGGAGAACCAGTCAACCTTCATTCTTTTCCTCCTGGGCCTCATAACATAGCCGAATTGATCGGGCTACATTGTGAGGCTGGTGCAGATAAAGTGGGTTCTCAGGTGCTGATCCACAAGATTTCCAACCTATCACTGCAAGTGATAGTTTTACTTATTTAGAGGATCAATGTATCTACTGCCTTACATCAAGCCTCCTGGGCACACATGAATTGTGTGTTCTAGTGCTTAAATGCACGAGTGTTTGACTAGAGCACAACCATGCTGGATTTCATGAAGAGATAGATGGTAGAGTGTCATGTGAGGAATAAAAAAAACTTTGGGTTCGGGACTGTTCTATGTTCCTTTTTCTTTGAGAGGGTACCCTGTCTCAGTCTACGATAGACAGTATGGGGTCACATGGCTTCTCTCCCAGTAGTGTGCAGATAGGCGACATTGTTGCTTGGACAGGGGGGAGGGAGGACCATTGAGGTCTTCGACGATACTTTTTTCGACTGGTGGTCTCGACAGATTCTGACTATAGAGGACTACCCCTATGTCGGGATAAAATTCTCCAGGGATCTTGATATTCCCGTACCTCCCAGAGCATAACGAGGAGAGATAGGTATGTTTATTTTTAATTGTTATTTAATTTTTATTTCTTTTTATATATATCATTTTTATGGGAAACAGAGTATCTGACAAATATGTATCTTTTTATGTATAGATGTGGGACCAGTGCATCCAACATACTTCTCGAGGACCAGGCGACATCCTTGACTAGAGGCAGTACCAGCAACAGCCACCAGACTAGTGGCAACAATAGGGGGACCTCCAGCCAGACAGGCTGAGAGTGTATTGAGACGGGTGGAGCAGAACCTCGCCACGCTCACTCGCGTAGTCCCAATGAAATAGATCAAGTATCTCTCGCCATCGATGCAACCTAACATAGTTGGGGTGCCACGAACCTGGGTCCAACTCTTCCGGCGTTTGGCAAACGTCATGGTTCACTATGGTAGGGCCAACAGACCCCGCCCTTAGCTTGGATGGACCACTTATGTGCCAAGGGAACTTTTTGTATATTTTTGAGGGCATAAGCCCCGTGATGTATACTAGACATATTTTTGAGGCGCTTTTTCCCACTGATGTACTCTGAGACTTTGATATATATATGTGTATTTACATCCTTTTATGTCTTATGGGTTACATTTATTTACAAATGTATTTACATATGTATGTGTGTGATTTTTCTTACGTGTGTGCAATATGCCAATCTAATACATGATTAGCTAGAGTATCTGTAATTTGATTTAATATCCTAGGAACATGGATATACGTAATGTAATCAAAGATTATGTATAAGAGACGTACTCTAAGGAATCGTCGGTGTAGAGTAGGATCATAAACACGGTAAACCCCATTTAACTAGGACACAACTAGCTATGCATCTAAATAGACCCGGAAGTGAGAGATACCATGTAACAGAGCCTCACAAAGAAACTCTATCACTGCGTTGTATTTGGTAACATTATTTGTGGTGTCACCTAAACAGATACCTCCAGAAGATAGCAACTGGCCTTGAGATGTGAAAATCACGCAAGCTGTGGAAGAAAGCCTCTGAGTGTGTTGGCTAGCATCGTCCACAAACCCAATGAACACCTCTGATTCACTTGACATATGCCATAGTGAAAAAGATGACATCAAAAATGACACGTCCATAAAACAAAAAGACAAAAACTAACTGTATAAGAACTATACATATGTACAAGAAGTCACCCAAGGCGAACCACCTACGAGTAGTACTTCTTGAGGTAGAGCCCATTTCCAGGCTCTGCCAAAGCATTTCCCTCAAAATATACCAGAAGATAAGCACCCTTCTTTAGTACCTCCTTCACGATGAAAGGTATGAACCACATGGGTTTGAACTTGCTTTCCCCTAGGGGATCCTTATCTTGGTCGTAGACCAGGACAAGGTCACCTTTGGAGAAAATCCAAGGACAAATGGAGCGATCATACTGACACTTGAATTTTTGTTTGTGAGCCTCGTTTGCCAAGGCTACATCTTGATGTTTCTCATCGATCTACTCGATATATAATAAACTCTCTTCAAGCGTTGAAGTGTCTGGCGATAACTGTACTACCAATTTTATAGACGAGATCTGGAACTCTATAGGCAAGACTGCTTCTAGCCCATAAACGAGTTGAAAAGGTGAGAAACTGGTTGCAGTCTTTACAGACGTTTAATAGGCCCATAATGTCGATTGCAACATCAAATGCCAATTTGACTTGGACGAATTGATCGTTCGCTGTAGAATAGTCTTGAGAGATTTATTCACAACTTCCACTTGACCATTCGCTTGTGGGTAGTAGGGTGAAGATTGCTCTTGCCTCAACCCAAGATTTGACGTTAACTCGGACATCATTTTATTCTGAAAGTGACTTCCATGGTCAGTGACAATCTCCCTCGGGACGTCGAACCTTGCTATTATCTGGTTAAACAAAAAGAGAGATGTTGTCTCGCCATCATCTTTGAATGTTGGCATAGCCTCGACCCACTCTGTGAAGTAGTTTAATGCTACGATGATATAATTGTGCCCCCTGGCTGAAGGGGGTTTACAAGTAGTGTAATCAATCCCCCACTTGGTGAAGGGACCAACTGTAATGACAGGAAACATAGGAGCAGGGTGTGCCCTCATCTTCTGAGAGACGAGTTAACACGGGTGGCATGTCTTGACCAATTCAACACAATCTTTGATCAATGTCTGCCAAAAGTAACCTGCTCGTAGAATCTTTTGGGTTGTTTCCAACCTAGAAAAATGAACACCACATGCTCCAGTGTGGCAATCATTAAGCATGAGTTCCACTTCTTCATGAGTGAGACACCGATGAAGGATGCAATCTATACCTCGACGATACAAAGTGTCTTCGAGAATAAGATAGTTGTTTGCCTGATGGAATATACGTTGACGCTCATCATGAGAAGTAGAGGCAGAGCACTTCAAAGTCTAGAGATAGACTAGTATATCTCCATACCAAGGGTCCGAAGATGTGATAAAAAACATATCTCCTTTAATAGGCGACTCTTCGGGTATAACATCATCTGACTCGATTGAAAGTTCCGAGATGAGCTCTGCAAAGACCAATGACTTTTTGGATTTCGACGAAACAAAATCCAAGTCAAATTCCTGGAGGATAACTATCCATATACTGATCTTTCTGTCGATTACACGTCATGTCAACACATTTTGGAACAGATTCACAACGACAATGATGGTGGTCTTGCAAAACATGATGTACTGACAGAACCGTTGGACAGCATGAATTGCTGCCAACACAATTTTTTCAACATGGGATTAGTTGAGTTTTAGTCCAACCACGCCTCGACTCAGGTATTAAATCATGTGCTCTTCAATAAAATTGTCCTCTTGAACCAAGACCATACCGATGGTCAATTCTGTAGCAACCAAGTAGAATAAGAAATCTTTATTATAATTGGGTGGTTGAAGTAGAGGGGCATACGTGAGGGCACATTTCAACGGTTCAAAGGAGCGTTGAGCAGCTTTGTCCCAATGGAAAGGAACGTCCTTATTCAATAAACACATGAACCCTTTTGTGATCTCGGCATAGTTTGCGATGAAACGTCGTAAAAAGCTTGTTTTTCTCTATAAACTCTGAAGCTGAGGGATTGGGAATGGGGGAGGCAAATGAACTATTGCCTCAACCTTTAGAGGATTGACCATGATCCCTGTTGTTGAAACTATGAAACCTAGAAGACGACCTGAAATCATAAAAAAGATGCATTTGTTTGGATTCAAGAAAATCCAATAGTAGTGACATCGCTCAAAGACAAGTCGGAGGTACGTGGGATGATCATCTCTCTTACAAGATCGTGATGGTAAATCATCGAGATAAGCCTCGACTATGTGTTTGATATCGTGAAAATAAAAAGACACGGCCCACTGAAAAGTGGCTCCAGCATTCTTCAAGCCAAAAGGCATCTTACGATAAGCAAATGTACCCCATGTACAGATAAAATTTGTTTTATGTTGGTCTTCGGGATTAATCTGTATTTGATTGTATCCTGAAAAACCATCCATTAAAGAAAAAACCTCACAGCCTGCACATTCATCGATGATCTGGTCGATGAATGGGGTGGGGAAATTATCCTTTGGACAGGCCTTGTTCAAATCATGGAAGTCTGTACATACGCGAATTGTATCCTAGTTTTTGTTGACCAGAACGAGATTTGACACCCATTGAGTCAGTTGAATGGGGTATATGAAACTAGCTTTGAGAAGTTTCTCTACTTCAGCCTTAATAATTGTTTATTTCTTAGGATTAACTGGACAAAGCTTCTGCTGGACCGACTTAGCGTCAGGATGTGTCATGATTTCGTGTTCGACGATTCTTGGATCAATGTCTGGAATTTCCTCATAAGACCAGGAAAAAACGTCGTAGAATTCTTTAAATAAATCTGTGTAGATTTGAATCTCCTTGGGGAAGAAATCTGCTCTGACAAAGATATTCTCCACAACACTAGGGGTTCTGGAGATGTCAATAGGTATCGTTTTAGCGATGGTTGCCATATTACCTTCGGCGTAAACTTCATTCGTAGCCAAATGATTGATAGGACAAGACCTATCACCAGTCATAGTCAACGTGAATTCACCTGCCTCAATTCTTCTTAACTCCGGGAGGAAATAAGATCTATGATGGATATTATCCCAGGGTCTGTCCAGACCAGTCATTGCCTCAATAATCGCCTCTTCTAAGGGAAAGACTAAGTCTAAAGAATCATTATTAGGGAGGGAACCGTGAGCCCAAATAGGCTCGAGAACCGGATCTAACTCCTATGTAGGAGTCAGATCAGGGTTGGTGGAATCTTACTGGACTATAGAGTATGAAACTTTTGTTGTGGACAAGGGCATGGTCATGCCATGATGCCCTGTCTCTTCCATCATGGCTAATGGGGAAGGAAGAGTCCACAGATCATTAAAGTAATTCATACAAAATGACAACACTTGAAAAATTACGTTCCTAGGTTGGTCAGGGACAACCGATATATACTTGACATTGCCAGTTGGAGGTGGGTAATCGAAAGTACCCATCAATGGTGGGCACAAACCAACCCCTACATTTACGACGTCGGGATGAGGGTTATCAATCATTGAGACCATGGATGCCCCCGATGAAGGGTCAGGATGGGAGAAGGAAAACTGATCAATGGACACGATTCGACCCTCATGTGGAAACAACAAGATCCAGAAGACTGTTGCGGCCACTGCATGCATAACATAGGTCCAACTCCTTCCTAACAATAGATTCTAGTCGAGAGGCGCATAGACCACTTCAACCTTGATGCACACGGTCTTCCCTCCTAACTACATGGGAAATAAGGGATGATTCCATGTGGTCGAAACGAACGACCGTAGAAAGTGGTAATAAGAGTAGGTGAAGGAGACAAAACAGGTTGGCCAATGTCCTTCTAACACACCAACAACATCACGCATGTCGAGATGCCCTCATCAACCACTATGCAGAAAATGTTCCGGGTAAAATTTTTCGGGGTGTAAGCCATTACTATCTGAAACACCACATGGTAGAGGAGACGAGGTTTTAAGTCGGTCGTATCAAGCATGATTATTCTCATATTACAGATCTCAATGGAATCTAAGGAAGCTAACAGATCCTTTCTCTGGGAAGGGCATCTTTGGAGGACCTCCAAAGAAGACATTGCACAAGGGGTTTGTGACAAATCGTCCACCACAGAGTAGTTATGGGTGACCCTTGCGTTTG
This sequence comes from Picea mariana, assembly GCA_032191745.1. Classification (NCBI taxonomy): domain Eukaryota; kingdom Viridiplantae; phylum Streptophyta; class Pinopsida; order Pinales; family Pinaceae; genus Picea; species Picea mariana. Next base: position 65,942 of record JASDQU010242554.1, on the reverse strand, counting down.
GATTGTGGGAACCTTTCTTGAACACACCTTACGGGATGTGTGTCATTGTTTCGCCCAACATCTTCTCGATCTGGAGAGGAACAGATGGGTTTTCAGCTTTTTTACCCTTCTCATAAGTGCTTGGGATTTCGTAATCGTGTGCCCTAGTTTCTATATGAGCATCGTCTTTCAACATATAAACATTCGAGGTCGAGGGATTACTAGACAGTGAAGGGGGTCCCTGACTGCCCCCATCTGCATTTGAAGAGGCTTGAGTTAAATTTTTCCCATGTGGAAATGGGTTTGTTAACACAGCAGGTTGTTGTTGCACCAAAAAATTTTGGGCCTCTCCAAGCTGAGGGCACAAGTGAGTCGGATGGTCTTCCGTGCAAAGGTTACATGGATAGTTCAACTTCTTATTTTCTGTGTTGCCCCCGACAACATTGTTGGTGGGTTTCTTATCCCCCTTACCCTTCTTTCGTTGTTTCTTCTTTCCTTTAGGTTGTTGAGTGCCCTTATGGTTCGTTGATTGCACACTGTGTACATATGACGTTTGAGTAGGGGGAGAAGCCAAACCATGGGTCTGGTTGGCCGTTGTCTGCTATATCAAAAATTGTTGCAATTGATTTGACAGCTAATCAACAGGATTGGTTTGTGCTGAACCAACAATACCATTGGCATGTGGTCCAGACTTGTGTCTGGTCTTGTCAAGAATAGACCATGGCGCATATGGAAAAACTTCGTAAAGTAAACCAAACTGGGAGTATATTAGTTCAAGTTGTTGAGCTCTCAATATTTCCTCTTCCTTGGAAAACACTCCCAACGTTGTGACCTCCTTGGATAACTGAGGTACCAAAGACTTAATGAATCACTCCAACAAGAAAGCTGGTGGGACTGATACTTTTATCAAACTCTTCCAACGTCGCCATTCCCAGATGTGATCTGAGATATGATCAACCTTTGTTTTCTCAAAGTTGGCCAACAATTCGGTGCCAACATTGTATCTCACAGGTAATTGAAAATGGTTGATAAAAACCATGGCCAATTCGCCAAAAGTAGAGAATCTTGAGCAGTCGAGCTCGATGTACCATTTCGCGGCACTCCCTATAAGAGTGCATTGAAACAACTGCAAGTGGATGGAGTCATCTTTCAATGAGTTGGATGAGCACCATAGCTGAAAGGTAGTCACATGATCACCTAGATCTTCATTAGGATTACCTTCGAACTTTGGAATGTCCGAAGGAAACTTGGTCGTCATGGGAGGCCAACGCAGATCGTGACAGATTGGGTCATTTAACAATCTTGACAGTTATGGTAAATGCAACGTTTCCAGAAAAGGTAGCTTGGTCTGTTGAGTATGTACAAGAGGAAAGGAACCTAGAGTTTGGATGGCACCAGGTTGCCAAGAAAAGTTAGTTTGCTGACTAGGGTTATTGTAAAAACCATTGATGTGGCCAGCGTATGGATATTGTGCTTGTTGAGATGTCATCGGCTGACTCCCATAGTAGGATGTTGAGGGTTGGGAAGGAATTTCTCCCGACGTTGCGTTCCAAAGGTTCTGGAAAGGGTTGCTCCCTGCCGATCCGACGGGTATAGGTGTTGATCCTTGCCTGGGATTCCAATGGCCATGGATGGGGTTTCCCCTAGTCAGCATCCCTGATGAAGGAATTGATCACTGTTATGGATTCCAGGGTCCTTGAGAAGTGTGTTCCCCCTGTGCAGGAATAATACCCTTCCCAGGATTTTGTGATCCAAAACCAGGATTGCCCTTGACCAAGACGACAGTTGATGAGAATGTGTTGTTACCAAATGCGCCAAACAAAGAGAACAACAAAGAAACCACTTACGTGGTGTTGGAAGAAGGTCCTTGACTACCTTCTCCAGACAGGTTGTAGTTCATGGTCATCTAGATGGGCTATTGAGAATCACTACCGAGCGAGGGAGACGATGGAGGTATATGACCCCCATTGTAAGGGAAAGCATTATAAGGGGATGAGGTGCCCCCCATGGACCCTTGTAGAGGATATTTTGAGCTTCCTGCCCCCATACCCCTAGTCTATAGGGTGGATTAGGATAGGACCGAGTTCATGTGAAAGTCGGGCATCCCGTATGAAAACGGAGGGCCTGTTGCACTCTGGGTGAAAGAAGTGGTGATCGTCACCATACACGGAATTAGACCATTGCCCGAGGTAGAGGCGGTTGAGACCATAGTGATCCGGACCTGCGAGGCTAAGTTAGGAGGTGGAACATCCCCTATAGTGGTAGTCGTTGAGGGAGTATGAGGAATCCCATACGAAGTAGCAACATTTGCTTCCATCGCTTCTTGCAACACTACTTGACGCTCGTGATGTGTTATCCGTGGAGGAACAACCTATACAATGATGGGTGTCAATAAATCAGTGATCGAAGGGTTATACGGACCAAGAGCTTCCTCTCCAAGGTCAGAAATGGTTGGTTCCTCTAGATTCATAAGTTCTCCTCTCGGGGATGTCTCAGGCACAGTTTCCTGCGGCTCGGTCGCCTCAAAAGACCCTTGTTGGTCTAGTCTTCACCTTAGCAGTGGCGAGGGTGGCTCCAAGTTAACCGGCGGCAAGCCAAGAAGCCTTTGTGATCGGTGAGGCTCCTGATCTTCCACTTTGTGAGAAGATCAATGACACACTAGGGCTTTTACTAAAGTTGAAAACTATCACACACCAAAAAAAGTTCCTCTAAGATAAAGCAATCAATCCACTAGCTAGTTGGAAGAACAGTTACAGTAGCCAACACTAGAGAAACTTACCCGTGCAAGTGAAACTCGAAAACGGAAGCACCCTCCGAGTATACTCTGCAAAGCATGGCCTAATGTATGCCCTAGGTACCGTGGTGTACCCCCATAGTCACCTGTGTAAGTCACTAAAGTAAAAGGCAATTAGGTTGCCAGCGTGCAAACAGTCACCAAGCGGGTACAATCGATAGTTGGGTGGACCGCAATGAGCAGGGTATCAAGACTGAAAACTATCAAGGGTATCGAAAGTAAGTGTTATGGAAGACGACTGAGGACCTCAAATGGATTCGATACCCATGAAGCTCTGTGGAAAATGAGATCAACGGAATCCCAAGATAAGCCCTCTATATGCGTTCCCAACTACGCTTGGTCCAGATTTGGAGGGGTTATCTCTGCTACCTTTCCACACGCGACCTCGTGTTTACCCCCTATGTTAGAGGGGGGTCTTGGATAACTTCCATGTTTACTAGAATTTTTGACACTCCCTAGCATAGACTCCTATGTTTGTTTTATAGACTTGAATAGTTTCCTCTCCAACCTAAATCAAGGCTCTAGCCTAGACTAGTTGATGGACCCTACAAACAAAAGTCTAATAAATTTTAATTTAAGTGTTAATTTTAAGTGGTTGTTTTAAGTCAAGGAAGTGGTAATGAAACCAGTGGTGTTTTTTTAAGAGATGAAAGAGAAGATAATTATATGGAACTGAAGGCAAAGACTACTTCTTTTTGACAAATAAAGATTTGCAAATTTAAACTCTTTAACCAAACTTTTATAACTATTTTTTCTCTCTAAGATCTTTTAAAAGAAAAAACTCAAAACAATATTTCCCTCGACTACGAGCTACTTAATGTCCTAAGATTTCAGTAAATAATTTAAGAAAGCACTCCTTTTCCTGACAATTAAAAACAACTAACCTAACTACTTTACCAAACAAAGAAATGATTTTTTTTTTATTTTTTTTTAATTTTAAAATGCTTCAAACTAAGAAACTAGAAATGACTTTTTTTTATTTTCTTCCAAAGAAAGTAAAAGGGAAAAAGCGAAGAGAATACAAGACCAAAAAATGACTTCTGATATTCTACGGTTCGCAGAGAGTTACTAACAATATCAACAAGATAATCAGAAAAGACTCACAAACTCGTCTCAAACCCTAACCAAGAAAACACAAGAAATCTTGATAAAAAAAAAAATCTGAACTGAGGTCAAACCCAGGCTACAGACTGTAACAACAAAGACTAGGACTAAATCAAGAAAACCCCTAAGAAGTATGAATTCAAACATGGAAGAGGTTAACTGCCTCTTCTTGTAAAAGATTTTCCCGACACAGGCACACAACTGACACTTCAGCAGTTTGCGTATGTACGCGGGTTGTCCAAAGGTAGGGTGTATATGTATGCGTGTAGACCCACTACAGTTTGGGTACACCTATGTAACTTCCCTAAAAAGGAAAACTAACAGTCAATATGACAAGGAAGGGAGTACTGGTATTGAAGACCAGAATCCCTTAAAGACTCAAAAACTCAAAAAAGGTAAAGAAACCAATTCATACGCCCAAAAATATCCCCTAAAAACCCTAGAGGTTCCCTAGTATGGTCGCCAATTCTTCTATAGTGGGAAAACCCCCTACGGACTACACTAGGGTTCTACAATGTAGGCAAAGCTAACTGTCTAAAGTCTCCTACTTTTAACAATTATCTCAACAATACCCCACATTCATGCATAAAGTACAAAGTATAGGGATCTGATAATCTTACCTTAAACTCCACATCCGGTGTCGATCCCTTTACGTTCAGTTGTTCCTAGACTGCAAATCTCCTCCCAAGGTTGACGTGCATTCACAAAAAGACAAAAAAGAAACTACGAACATGAATTCTATATATGAATTAGTAGGTTAGATGTCATAACAAAATGTAAATCAAACAAAAAGATTTGAACACATCATATGGCAGGATGAAAAAAGTACTTCTTTATATTAATCCCACAAATTCACTTACAAAATGAGATCGATGACTACTCCTCGAACTCGGTCCTGGGATCCTCTTCGCCAAGCTCCAACTGATTCCACGTATCTTTCTCCTCTTCAATTCTCTCTAGGGAAATGTCATAGGTTTGCAAATGGAGGAAAAAGGATAGAATAAGGAATTCTGGCTCAAAACTCACAATGTGGCTGCAAATTCTTGGGGAAAGGGAGGATTATGAAATGGGTAGAGTTTCACTACTTTCATGCTTCTTGTGGGAATGGGACCCCAATACCTTCTTTTATATGCCAAAAAGATAGTTATTCGGTTGGGTCACAGGAAATGGACAGTCAATTGGTTGGGAAACTACCAAAAAGCCTGTATCCCCTTGAAACCTTTTATTTTTTGAAACTTATTTAGGTATACGCAGACTGTAATGGTGCAGTTAGCATACATACGCAAGCTGTAAAGGTGCATAAAGCATGTGTACATGGGCATTAGTGGTGCAGGGTGCGTACATCTTCAAAAATAATGTTTTTTAAGAAGAGCTTTCAATGATGTCTTGAAAAAAATAGAAAGTAAGATGGTCTAATGCCAGGTATGCATATGTGGTGCAATTTAGGGTTATAACAATGAATGCCTTGGCAAATGTGCCAAAAATGGTCAGAAAATACCCACAAACATATTCTCGATTTCTTTGCAACCAAAACAACAGTACGGACTATCAAAATCCATACAGTACGACCTTCTTAATATTGTTGTACTTTCCCTCGATTTCTATTGTCGCGGGGGCAGACCCATGGTTCAACACTACAAGAGAGCACCAACAAAATTCTAAATATCAGCCCTTTCGGCAACACCTGCGAAGCAGATGAAGTCTCACCTGAGGTTGAGGTAGGGGTGGTTGTAGGACTCAAGTGTCTACAACCTTAGCTGGGACACAGATCTATGATTATACAACTTAGTAAAGCACTTAGCACCGTTAGTTATTTAACATGCAATCATTATCTACTTCGCTAATAACACAGAGCTTCACATTCTTCACAGAGATCTTAACCTATTTAAGAATTTAGCATCAACAGATTATTCAAGTCTAATAGATCAAGCACTTAGCACATACATTTAGATAAGACCTAACAATCTACGCATCATAAGCACTAAGCTTCATCAGATCCATCTATCAAAGAACTTAGCATATAACATATGAACACATAAAGATAAGGCACAAATCAATATGACACAGTGTTTACGTGGTTCACCCCTCCTGGGGCTACGTCCACCAACTCTTCTTATTTACTATCTTCAATCATTCATCTACATTCACAAAGCCATACAAACCCCACTCCGCATAGGACAGAATATCTGCGTGCACCCCGCCAAATCCTCCTTCCCTGAGTTAGGTTACAGCACAAAAGCTTCTACTCAATCTCTTACAGTCACTTTCACTTAGCCTTGCAAGTCTCACACAACATGCATAGAGCATATACAAATATTAATTGCACTTGGCACTTAGCTCATCGGCCCTTTCCTACATCACCTAGGTATCCATTTATACATTACAAAATAGGCCTTAAACATGGGTAAACCCATGGGCCGACATCCCTTTCCCGTTACATATTCCCAACAACCCAAAAAGAGTCTCAAAAATGGGTCGAGATCCCGTGATCTCTGCTTTGTCTTGCGCTCCTCCTTAGACAGGTTGTCGAAGTCCCAAAATAGGTCAACATGACAAAGAAACTTCCAAAACTTGGTCAAGGGCCAAAAGGCCCCCAACACTCACCTGTGACTCATCCCGAGTCACTTCGATCTTACCAAGTCTACCTCGAATACCTCGATCTTGGCTCGAGCTACTTCGACTTTCTACTTTGTTGTATCCTCCTTCTCAGTGAACTCCTGGATTAGTGTGTCATTTACCAATCCTTCCAGGAGCTACGCTGCTGAGAGGACGACCTATTCAAGCTATGCTCCTTAGCTCTCAATCTCTGTAAATAATAGGCATGTCAGATCTTTCACAGGTTGAATTCGTTGAGTGACTTCCATCACTTTACTTTGAAGAAGATGAACCTGCTACTGATATGTGCATTTTTCATGCGATCTCTTCATCCTGTCTACAACTAACAAGGCCTATAGCTATACCTGTAGTGTATCTACGTGTTGTTTTGCTTCTTGGAGCTGCGACTCCAGTATCTGCAATTATGGGTTCTCTGTAAGGTTTTCATATGTCTGGGCACTCTGATTACTTAGTTACTTGCACTCCAAGGCAAGAGATTTTAATATTCCAACTGCGCTGCGAGCAGTTGCTTCTCGCTGGTCTCTTATCTCCTGAGGGGTTTTAGGTACAACGCGGAGTTCTAGATCTGTGATGCATTGTTGTAGCTTCTGTATTACCTCTTCCAATTGTGCCACCTTCTGTGGAACTTGGTCCTCGGTCCGGACTTCAATGATTTTCACAAAGCGAAGTGATCTATTGACCCTTTCCTTAACTTCAAGTTTCTCAGCAAGCAATGTTTCCTTGCTTTGTTGTAGCTGTTCTTTCTCTTCATCAAAATTTTCTTGCATAGAAAGCTTCTCTCATTCTGCATTACTGCATTGTTCTAACATAGCTCCCTGTGCTTGTGCCAAATCCTGGGTGGCTTGTGTTGTCTCCTACTGTGCTCATCAAAGGTGAGCTTTGACCGTATCAACAATCCGATGGAGTTGAGCCGGCTCATCTCCCATTTATGGTGTTTCTGTCGTTAGGGGCATAGTGGATACTACGCGGTTGGAATTTAGTGCCTGCTGCACTTCTTGAAATCCGACCTTGATCTGACTGAAAATATCCTCCTACTTGGATTCCTACTTCTCTGCTATCTCCATCAAAGCTTCATTTAGTACAGTGACGATGAAGTTGAAGTCATCAGACATTAGGGTGGTTTCAAACTTGGTTCTGGTTTCTTTCATTTTCTTCCTTGAAGGAGGTTTCAAAGGGGAAACCTTCCTTTTCTTTGACGGATCATCTTCGTCTCTTAGTGGTGTGACCTCATATTTCTTCTATTCGACTTCGGTGCCATCTATCTCTTCACCATCACCTCCACGCTTAGGTGAGATAGAAGGATTCTGTGCTGAAGTACTATGGACATCCTGGGCCTCTTCATTCTTCTTGGTCTTGCTTTGCCCAGGTGTATCGTGCATGGCTTCTGGACTATCAACATCAGAGAGCTCTGGGGGTCAGCTGGGATGAGGAGGTCCACCCACCACTCCTTAGTAATCTCTTCTAAGTCCTCCTCTGTCATTTTGTAGTAGGACTACAACTTTTGTTGATTCTCATCAGAGTGTGGTGTGATGTAGATGAAGTGGCGGTCTGTGTTGAATTTCATCAATGGCCTAAATCTGTGAAGTGTGTTCGGGGTGATGCGAGGCATAGCCTGGATTGTGATATTCAGTTGGTTGTAATAAGTGTGGAAAATAGCATTGGACTGCCACTGCTTGTTCATGTCACTGGAGTACCACAAGGTACTAAACTTTGCAGCTAGTGGCTCAAAGGGCTCGACATCCGGGAAGGTTGCACCTTCCGAAATCTCCCATGCGATAAAAATGATTAATATAAGAAACCAGCTAAAATGGAATTTGTACCCTTGGTCCTCCGCTTCCCTACAGTCCAGTTCTAGCTGGTTCACCAAGTATTTGGCCCAATTCATATGTAGGCCCTCTGTGCACTTCCCTACGAGGTCTACTACAAATATGTCACTTGGGTCGGTTGGTTCTTGCGAACTAGCTTTCCTGCGATCATCTAACAGGCAAGGTGCACTGCGCCGCTCTAGATAGAGGCTACCTTGTAGCCTCACATTCCCTTCTCAACATTTCCATACGTATCCTTTATCTTCTGCGCAAGAGCACGATTTGCGGTCTTGCCAGGGTAAAAATCCTGTGGGTCAGGGCCCTACATGCTTAGCCCTGTGATCTAATTGATCAAAGTCGGATCCATTGTGATGCGATAGTTCAACCATAAGTATCCTCTGTGATAGTAAGACACCAGAAACTTGACACACGCGTTCACTTCTTGATGCCTCCCAAAGTGAGGAATCTTCATTACATTGAGTAGGGTTGATTGCATGAGGTTCTAGGTCCATGATTGAGCTATAATCTTGGAGTTCTATCCTTTGGTTCGCTTCAGATATTTATGAGGGGTGAGCATACTGTAAGCCTTTCTTTCGCCGAGTTTGAAGTCACTAAACTTTAACGTGGTGATATTATCTTGGTTGGCACAAACTAAACATATCTTTTGGAATGTATGAAGTGATCAAAGCATACTCAAAGTCATGGGTCACACTGTCATGATTGATGGTGCCACTCAGAGGTGGTAGATAGGCAGGTAGAATACTCGGGATGAGTTTAGCATTCGCAAGATTGTGTCTATGCTTAGTTATTTTTTCGTCATTTGGCCGGGATGGGCTGGCTCGATTAGTCGATGGGGAGGCTTGCACTCCTCACATCAATGATGGTTGTATGTCTGTAGATAGCCCTCTTCCTGACATGGTTCTTTCAGCCATTAAGTCGATCATAACTTCTGTCGCAGTTGCTTCTTCGACGGTGAGCTCTTCGAACATACGCGCTCGGGATAGATATCATGTGTTCTCAAAGTAACATGGGCACTACAATAGGGTAGAAGGCAAAGGCGTAGTGATCACTGGGCAATCTTAATGAAGGCTACGAGCTCAATTTCTCAATTAGAAAAAGTGTTCTTGTTGCATGGTGCGGCAGGATAAATAGACAACTTCTGTAACAGATCACTTGCAACAGATATGAAGGCTTCATTAACTTCGTTTTTTCTGTTATAGCATGGTCCAAAGGTATGATGACAAACCTTTATTTCTTTTCTGTTTGTTCGAAGAAGAAATCGAATGGATATATCAGTCCCAATGGCTATATTGCTTCGTTAGGGAGAATGTAATGTCCCTTTCCAAATAGGAGCTCCAGAAGAGGAGGCTTAATGGTTTAAACCACCCCGTTAGACTATAGCTAGGGCCAAAGATGGGTAAACAGGGTTACTAGAGGTCACTCCAGTCACAGGTGTTATATTCGGAAAGTGACATTGAGCTAAAAAGGGTTAAAAGCACTTTTAAGTCATTATGAGCTAAAAATAGAAGTCAATAGTGAATTAGGGTTTCAACAGTGATTT
>JASDQU010242554.1:43492-55983 GCA_032191745.1 Picea mariana | reverse complement strand
AGATGGATTATTTAAATGATAAAGTAAAGTGACAAAATCAAGAAGGAATATTTAAATGATAAAGTATTGGAGAACTTTCTATTCATGGAAAGTGGTTAACCCTAAAATAAGGAAAATAGGTTAAGTGACATAGAAATGGGTTAAGTAACCTAAAAATGAGTTAAGTGACCTAGAAGATGAAAGTATAAATAAGAAGCTATGATCTCTTGTAAAATGCACATTTTGGTGAGAATCCTTGTGGATCAATGGAGAGCTTCTTGTGAATATCTTTTGGAGTATTGATGGAGAGCTTCTTGTGAGAGAATCTTATTGATGTGGATCTCTTGAGCATGATTGAAGATCTATTCCGAGGAAGAGAGAGAGAGGAGGATCTCATGGACGCATCCAAGTTTCGACAATGTCAGAGATCTTGACGGAAAAAGTTTCGGATTCACAGAAAACCCTATTTTATGATGCCCACGTGGGCTATCTGTGTATAGGGTGCATGTACACGCGGGCTGGATGTGTACAGGGAGTGTGGACTGAATAAAATCATGGAGATTTGTGTTTGAGCTGGTGCCAAGATCTTGGATGATGAGGCAGGTTCCAAATCTGCATTCTATGGCCTCAGATCTATCACTAAGACACTAGTATGGTTACATTATTGTCTTGATAGATGCTATTGTTTGATATGTTGTGAATGCTTAGGGCATTCTTGGTATGGCTTCTATGATGTGGGTCAATTTGGTTGATTTGATGGATGGAGTGAGCAAAACTCTTGTGATTTAGTAGTGACATGATTGCTATGGTATACTAGCTATTTATACATGATTGAGATAACATTCATATTGATTTGATGTGGAGCATGAGCAAGCTATTGGAGAGATTGGATGTGTTGTGACTGGCTGTGGGTCAGTTTAGACAGTGGAAGACAGAAGGGTTCTAAGCATATGAAGAAAATAAAAACCCTAGTTGCTTAGAAGCAGACACTTGTTGCATTATACATTGGCCGCGTTCACACATGGGCTGTAGTGAGCCAGGGCGCGTTCACACGCGGGCTGCACTACTGACATATTGCGTACCTGTTGACAGATTGATATATGTTGAGGATTGTTGCCTCATCTCAATTGGTGATGAGGTTGTAAGCTGATTCTTGCATATAGAGCTGGTGCTCTTGTAGAGTTGTACTCTATTCAGTTGTTGCTGATAAACCCCAAGGATTGTAGTCCGTAATAAAAAGAAATTTGTACATACATCTTGTGTTCTTTCTGTCCATTATGATGACGACTTGTTGATGATATAATACTGATATATGTCACTGATATGTGCCTACATCTAAATAGTTATAAATGACAACAATGGGCAATGAATAAATGTTAAATGCTAATTGATAAATTTTNAGTATGACTCTTGAGGAGGCTTTCTCTGGGAAGAATCTTGAGGTGGGGCACTTTAGGATTTTTGGGTGCTCTACATATTCACATGTCCCTTCTAAGAAGAGGACAAAGCTAGAACCCACGATAGAGAAGGGGATATTTGTTGGGTATAGAGAGAGTTCAAAGGATTTCCGCATATACATCCCTTCCTTGAGGAAGACAATTTTGAGAAGGGATGTAAGATTTGAGGAGGATGGAGCCTTTAGGAAGTCATGAGGGATAGAGAGGGGTGATCAGTCATCACCTCAGATTTAGGTGAGTCCACATTAGAATTCAGTGACAGAAAATTCGGGACCACCAGTTTCGGTGATGAATGGTCCACAAGTTACATGGCCACAGATGTCAAGATCACAGGTTACTAGTCCACAAGTTTTAGGATCGAGTTCTCCAGATTCTACTTCAAGTTCACAGTATTTAGATGATGGGGTTGAGTAGGGAGAGTCCCCTCCACATGATACTACTTCATAGAGGAGGAATCCCAAGTGGCTTCAAGATACTTTGAGGGAGGCACAGGGTTCAGTGGGGAATCCCAGGTAGGCTGTGAGGGAGAGTAAACCTCCCGAAAGATTTTGCAGCTACATTGCGATGGTGAGCAACATCAAGGAGTCTGAGCCTTCCAATTTTAAGGAGGTTGTTGGTAGACAGGTTTGGAGAGATGCCATGATGGAATAGTACAATTCCATCATGGAGAATGATGTTTGGGAGATTGTTCCTAGACATGAGGGGAAGTCAATGGTGACTTCCAGGTGGCTCTATAAAATCAAGTATGTTGCAGATGGAAGAATTGAGAGGTAGAAAGCTCTCTTTGTGGCTCGGGGGTTCTCATAGGTTGAGGGATTTGATTATGATGAGACCTTCACTTCGGTTGCTAGATATACCTCGATCAGGGCAGTGATCTCTATTGYAGCAGAGATGGATTGGAAGATCCATCAGATGGATGTGAAGACAACATTTTTGAATGGTCTCATACAGRAGGAGGTGTACATTAAGAAGTCATTGGGCTTTGAGGTGCATGGGAGAGATTCWMATGTGTGCAAACTRAAGAAGGAATTGTATGGGTTGAAACAAGCTCCTAGAGCTTGTTATTATAGGATTGATRCCTACTTGCAGTTGTTGGKCTTTGAGAAGAGTGAGGYGGATCCCAACCTTTACTTCATTGTGGTTGGAGAGGATCCTCTCATACTCTTGCTATATGTTGATGATATTTTCATTACAGGGGCAGAGAGACTCATCACTAGCTGCAAGGAGAGCCTTTCTTCAAAGTTTGAGATGACTTATATTGAACTGATGGATTACTTTTTGGGATTAGAGTTTTGGCAGGAGCCTGGACATATCTTCTTGGGATAGGGGAAGTATTCTTGTGAAATTATGAGGATATTCCAGATGGAGGATTGTAGGCCCATGACCACTCCCATATTACTAACTAGAATAAGCTTCATGCTTCTAAGTCACAGTTGGTTGATTCCACTTTATATCTTCAATTGATCGATTCATTGATGTATTTGGTCAATACCAGGCCAGCTATTTATTTTGTTGTCAACACTCTTAGTCAGTTCATGGTGAATCCTAGGAGAGTGCATTGGGTGGAAAAAAAATATGTGCTCATGTATCTTTGTGGTACAATGGATTATGGTCTAGACTATCTGAGAGGAGGTGGAGTTTGATTGGTTGACTATACAGATTCATATTGGGCAGGATTTGTCAATGACCATAAGAGTACCTCTGGATATTGTTTCGAATTTGGCTCAGCAGTGGTGTCTTGGCTCAGTCGGAAGCAAAAGTCAGTGGCTTTGATTTTTGCAGAGGCTGAGTGTATGGTTGCCAATCACACTAGTTGTGAGGCTCTTTGGCTTCACAATTTACTGGTGGGATTGTTTGGTGTGCAGTTCAGGCCTACTATGATTTAATGTGACAATCAGAGTTGTATTAAACTCTCTAAGAATCTCGTTTTTCATGACAGGTCTAAGAACATTGAGATTTGTTATCACTTCACTTGGGATTATGTTCAAAGAGGAGCAGTTGATATATAGTGCATATCTACAGATGAGCAAGTTGCGGACATACTCACCAAAACCTTGGGAAAATGAAAGTTTGTATTCTTCGGGGACAATCTTGGAGTGGTGAGTAACACTTACCTCGGTAAGAGGGAGTGTTAAAATGATTAAAAGGTACCTTGGAAAGTGTTTCTCATCACTTAGGCGCCCAAGGGGTGAGAAAGTGCCTAATGTGGACCCTAGTCATTTAATTTGTGAGAGATAAATTAAAAGCTGATTTTATGACTTAAGTGAGGGGGTGAGTGAATGGACACTCAATCCCATCCACTCATCTAATCCAATCTCAACCGTTGGATTACGAGACTCTTCACCTAATTCATGAGGTCAATTAGGGTAGGAGGGCACACCCATTCTTGGTTTGTTGAATAATTTTAGAGAGAACAATAAGAATATGAGGTTGAGCTTGAGAAATTAAGCAACATTTGCAATCTAGGGCACACATTTCAAGGTAGCAAGCTAGCATGCAAATCGAGAAAAGGGTACAACATTTATTGCAGGTCGTACAACATTAATACATGAAAATAAATCGAGGAGAGGTACAACACTTTCAGGAGGTCGTACTATACGGATTTTGTGGTGATCGTACAACATAAATTTGGCATGGAAATTGTTGTCCCTTGACCAAGTTTTGGAAGTTTCTTGGTCATGTTGACCTATTTGGGACTTTGATAGCCTGTCGAAGGAGGAGTGTTGTAACACTCTGTTTCCCCCAATCTGTAAAAATAATTATATTGGCCAAGAACTATGGCAAACTCAAAGACGTGAATGTTTGATTTGATGGACCTTTGTATAAAAGGTCGATGAATGTAAATTATGTTATGAATATGTGTTGCATGACTGCTGGGAGGGGGATGTGCTAAAAGAGACCACGATGGCTAATGAGAGGTGGTGGAAAGGACTTGGAATGGTTGCGTTAACTTCCATCGAGCCAGTACTGTACTGGTTTATACTTGCTCACAAACCAAAGCAGCTCTCTGATCTTGGAATGGATTTCCCATCAGATTGGTAGGTGGGGAGGCTCCTCAAGAGTTAATGAGGGGATGGGGGTGAACTGGCCATCCGTAACAGCCCTCAGACCTGACCACGGATGACGGAATTCATGCCACACACAACCTTGCAAACAGAAAGTGGCAAGAGAGAAAATGTGGTAGAAGAGAGGGCAGTGCGTGCGACGGGGATCACAAAAGAGACTGGAGAAACCCTGGAAATGCCAGGAGTTATGAATACCAAAAGAAGGAGAGTAATATTTGTCTTGGATTATTTCCTACATCAGGAGAAGGAGAGTAACCTTCGTCCTTGATTTCTGTTGAGATGGAAGTAGGAGGCTGAACCTCAAAGCATCATGGTCTAGCTCAGGGGTGGCTAGTGGTAAATCCATTTGGAGTCACTGAGCCTACGGTTGGGTGGAAATGAGAACCCCTCTCAGCAGTTGAATCACGCCTGGTAGATTTGATAAGTTTTTTATACCTTGTATTTCGAACTGAATATCATGAATGCATGCTTGTGTTTATATGCCCATAATAATTTCTTTGTAGAATGATTGCCTGGTGTGTTAAACTGGAAATAATGGATGTATGTGTATGCTTATATGTCATCATTGGTTTCTATACAAATGGTTAAGTATGGGGCCAGAAGGGTAGCTCTCTAAGGTCTTAGATTCGTGGGAGTTTGAAGCCCCAAGAAGTTGAATTTCGTGATTGAATCTCAGAAGGGACAGCGAGCCCAATTATAGAAAGAGAGAATACCCTATCATTCGGTTGATGAACGATCGTAATCCTTTTGGGAATTCCCCAGATCTTTCAAGACCGATGGATCTAGAGGAGGAGCATAGGTGTTAACACCTTGACCCTTTCATCCTTTGTATGTAGCGATGGGATCTCGGACCGTAGATCCAAGGATCTGACGGAGCCCTATTGATCGTCGAACTTAGCCTTTGTATAGGCAGGAGAGTAGCATTTCACTGACTCGTGACTTGGAGTGGTCAAGGGTAGGGTGGTATGAACTCATGAATCATGAGATTGTGACGTGATCTTGACCGTTGGATCCAAGGCACGGGAGAATCGTTGGATCATAACCTCATGGGTATCGCCTATCGGGGGTTCGAAACTTAAGAGAGTTTCTTTTTTATTGTAGAGGTCGTGAAGTGTCGAGCGTTGAGAGCTCATGTAAACACGTAACTCATCCGTAAGTGGGGACCATGTGGTTGACAGATGGCATAATGACAAACACCCAGAGAAAGGTGGGAATGGGTGACAGGTGATGGACACATGTCACCTGGGAAGGAGTCAATCCATTTTTGACTTGTCGTATCTCGGGAACTCGTGAAGGAGGAGCATGGGGGATTAACACTCCATCTCGCCAAGTCGCGAGATGCGAGTAGCACTAGTATTTATCCTAGGAAGCGGGTAACTAATGGTGGACACGTGAAACACTGGGAAAGAGTCAACCCACTGTTGACTTATCATGGCTCAGGGTTTCGCAGGATGAAGAAGCTGCACCTTGATCGCTAAGGCCTCGAAACACCAAGAGTTGAGGTCTTGTGTGACAAGCAGCGACGACACAACTCGTGAGCAGAGTATGGCGTTGTTGACAAGTGGTGTGCGCGCGTCATTTTGGCAAAGTCCATGTAACATTGACCTATCGCATCTCAGGGATTCGCAAAGGAGGAGCACGAGAGCTCAACACCTCAATTGGTGAGGTTGCAAGTGGTGTTAATGTTTTTCCTAGCCTACGGTTACATGTAGCAGGCACTAGTGAGGAGGGAGCCATACCCGTATAGCATCTCGGGTATCGGTGTTTGGAGAAAAGGGTAGTCGAGAGTCTTGATTCCTGACTTGCGAAGTTGTGAAAGCCTCTTGCACTAAATCCATCTTGTGATCGTTTGGAGGAGGTTAAGGAAAGAGAGGGTCTATGCGAGGCCCCATAAAAAACTCAAGGATTTTGTTCCTCAAAGAAAAAAAAAGACGACAAATCTAAAGTTGTTGTAGTGGGTGTGTGACAAATTGGTATCAGATCATGGTTAAAACACTTGTCCTGCTTGGGCTCATGATCGAGTTGTGTAGAAGCTCCATTTGAAGCACTCTTAAAAAGAGTAACTTTCTATCTTAACCACTTTAGCAAAAGCCGAAGTTAAGAATGAAAATTCCTATTGTGTGTGTGTGTTTGAAAAATATGAATTATGCACTGATTGTGAATGGATATAATGTTGACTAACAATAAGTGTTTTTCTTGGACAACAAGTAGACGATCAACCGCGGGAAAATGAAGACGCATAGAATGGTGACGCACCATGAAGTGGGGGATGGCTCCCACAATAGAGACGAAGATTCTGACGAAAGGAGAGCGGTAGAGACCCCTCCCGATCTAGCTGAGACTGTGAGAAGCCTCATGGTCAAACTACAGAGCTAAAAGGCTGACAACGAGAGGTTGATAAAAGAGCAAGAGAAGAATATAGAAATTAATGCAGTCTTGTTGCAGAGTTTATCCGACATACAAAGACAATTGCAACATGAACCTGACCCCAGTGACGCAGACTGACAACAGACAAAGAAAAGCTGAAGTCCACATGAGATATGGAAACGTGGTCCTTTAAGTGGCCACACTGGGAAGAGCACCTCTAGAAAGGTCCACCCCAGAGATAAGGGACAAGCGTCGGACGATTCCTCGGGAAAGGAGACTAGAGACTCGGAGGGATCTTCTAGTAGTAGAAATAGTTCTTATTCCCAAATAAAATGGAAGAAGTGAAAGCATTCCAAAAGTCACAATCTCAAAGAATTCAAGAAGGCTAAACCACCCTCTTTCGACAGTGAAATAAAGAAAGGGGAGGAAGAGGAGGCCTAGCTTCTTGGACTAAAGAAGCATTTTAGAGTCCATGACTTCTCAGAAAACTTGAAGGCCCGAGTAGCCACTTTCAACTTGAATGGAAAGGCTTCCATTTGGTGGGAAGACCTTAAGAATGTAAAAGGGATTTATGAAGAGGACCTGTCTTGGGAACGGTTTGAGAAATAATTCAGAAAGAAGTATCTGCCAGAAAAGTGTTTCGATGAGAAGACTAAAGAATTCTATGAACTCAAGCTAGGGAAACTCACCATAGAGGAATATGTCAATAGATTCCTCGAGTTGCTGAGGTACGTACCCTATATAAAATAAAAGAAGGAAAAGTTACAACAATTCATTAGTGGACTACCTAAGGACTATCAGAACAGGATTGAGTTTGACGAGCCAAAGACCCTAGAAGACACTGTACGAAAGGCAAGATATTGTTACAAATAGCTGGGACATCGGACAAAACCTCGCAAAAACTAGAAGCAGAAGAATAGTTTGGGATTTCAAAAAAAGGGGTTTAAATCCCCAAGATTTAAAAACTATAAGAAGGAATCAAGGATGAGCTTCCCAACCCGAAGTGTACATCAGTAGAATTTCCCCTCCTAGAGCGGAACTAAACCTTCTGGATCTACCCCAGGAAAGATTGATAACCTAAAGAGAGAACCCTTGAAATGTTGGGGTTGTGGAGAAGAACATCTATTGAGGGACTGCCCGCACCGAAAACAGAACAGTCGGAGAATTTACAATGTTCAAGAAGCTACCACCGTCAATGACATAGCTAGGAGTGTGCCGCAAATTTATGCAACCTTGGATAATAAACAAGCTGACCACCAATCTTCAGTGGTGGAGATGGAAGGTATGATCACCAACCATCTAGTGTCTATTCTAATTGACCCTGGTTCAAATTTGAGTTATATATCTCCTAAGTTTGTTCATAAGTGTAAATTAGAGCCACATAAACACGCCAAGCCATGGTTGGTACAGTTAGCTACTAGCACCAAAAGAAAGGTAGCGGAGGTCATACCAGCTTGCCAATTTACTATGGGTGAATTCCCCACCCAATCAACCCTTAACATACTACCCCTAGGATCATATGACCTGTTGATTGGAATGGACTGGCTAGCCACACATAAAGCTAGACTGGACTGTTACCATAAAACCTTAGAATGTGTAGGTGAATAAGGAAGAAGGATAACCCTTCGAGGGATCCAAAAACCTGTCTCGGTGAGACGAATATCATCCCTCCAAATGAGAAAGTATTGCAGAACGAGATGTCCACTTTATGAGATACAGGTGTTGGAATCAGGTGAAGATGACAAACCAAGCCTCGAAGATCACCCCACACTAAGAGAATATAGAGACGTATTTCTGGAAGAGGTACTGGGTCTACATCTGAGAAGGGACATTGACTTCTCGATAGAACTTGCACCAGGAGTGGTGCCAGTGTCTAGGACACCCTATAGGATGAGCACACCCGAGCTAGTTGAGATTAAATTACAACTAAAAGAAATGATGGACAAAGGCTATATCCGACCCAACGTGTCTCCATGGGGAGCACCAATTTTGTTTGTAAAGAAGAAAGATGGTACCCTCCGACTGTGCATAGATTATAGACAACTCAATAAGGTAACCATAAAGAACAAGTACCCCTTACCTAGAATCGATGACCTGTTCGATCAATTGGGAGGTTCTTCCATCTTCTCAAAGATTGACTTGATATATGGATACCATCAAGTCTGAATCAAGGGTGAAGACATCCACAAAACTGCCTTCAGGATGAGATATGGTCACTATGAGTTTGTGGTAGTACCATTTGGATTAACCAATGCCCCTGCCACTTTTATGTGCTTGATGAACAATGTGCTTAGCAAATTCCTAGACAAATTTGTATTGGTTTTTATTGATGATATATTAATTTACTCCAAGAATGGAGAGGAACATGAGGAACATATTAGACTTGTGCTTCAAGTGCTAAGAGAACATCATCTCTATGCCAAATTCAGTAAGTGTGACTTTTTCCAGAAACAAATACATTACTTGGGCCATGTCATATCCGAAGAAGGAGTAGTAGTAGACCCTGACAAGGTCAGGTCTATCATGGAATGTCCTACCCCAAATGACGTTTCAGATATAAGATTCTTTATGGGCTTAGCAGGATACTATAGGATATTTATAAAAGGATTCTCCAAGATTGGTTGTCCAATCACTGCCCTCTAGAAGAAGGGAGCTAAATTCACGTGGACACAAGAATGTGAAGAAAGATTTCAATCCCTAAAACATCTACTGACCCATGCACCCATGTTGAAGATCGTTGATCCTGAAAATGACTTCCTCATGTGCACAGATTCCTCCAAGGAAGGGCTCGGAGGAGTCCTTATGCAAGGAGGAAGTGTGGTCTGCTATGAATCCTGAAAATTGAATGAGCACGAAGTCAACTATGTGACCCATGACCTAGAACTAGCCGCCATAGTGCACATCTTAAAAATATGGAGGCATTACCTCCTCAGAAGGAAATTTGTACTTATGACAGACCACTGTGGATTGCGATATCTATTTGACCAACCAAAACTCAATGCTAGACAAGCTATGTGGATGGCCCTTCTTAGTGAGTTTGATTTTGAAATCAAACATATCAAGGGAAAGGAAAATAAGGTGGATGATGCCCTTAGAAGAGGTATGAAAACAATTCATCTGGTAGCAGTGAGCACCTGCGAGACGAATGTCAAGAAAAGAGTCAGGAATGCACAAGAAACAGACACATTTTTCCAGATCGTGACCTCATACCTGGAGAAAAAACCCACAGGGATAAAGTATGAAGGCTACCAAATGATAGAAGGAGGTATACTAACTTACAGAAACAGATTGTATATTCCATATTGTGATTACTTGAAGAGGTTCATAATGGATGAACTACATAAAAGACCATATACTGGTCATCCAGGATACCAGAAGATGATCACAGCCACCAAGAAACAATTCTATTGGCCTGGATTGAAGAAAGACATAGCTGAGTACTTAACTAAATGCATAGAATGCCAACATGTTAAGGAATAACACCGACACCCAATAGAATTATTACAACCCTTGCCAATCTCGGAGTGGAAATGGGAAACCATCTGCATGGACTTCATCACCAGATTACCAACATCGACCAAACAAAATGATGCCATCATGGTAGTGGTGGATAAATTGAGAAAGTATGCCCATTTTATGCCCGTCAAGATGACTTGCAAGGCAATAAACATCGCCAACATATTCATGAAGGAGATATTCAGACTACATGGTATGCCTAAAGAGATCGTGTCTGACAGAGATACGAAATTTACTTCCATCTTTTGGAAATCCTTGATGGTTGGTCTAGAGACCAAATTACTGTTTAGCACTGCCTATCATCCTCAAACCAATGGATAGACGGAAATAGTGAACCAAATATTGGAAGACATGCTAAGAATGCATGTAATGCATCAACCCAATAAGTGGGAAGATTTCCTGCCACTGGTGGAATTCGCCTACAACAATGGCTACCAAGAATCCCTGAAGATGAGCCCTTTCGAAGTCCTCTATGGTAGACCGTGCAATACTCCAGTCAGTTGGAGTAATCCCATGAACAGATTTACTATTGGACCTGACATGTTGAAAGAAATGAAACAACAAGTGATTCAGATAAAACAAAATCTAAAGGTAGCTTAGAACAGACGGAAAAGTTACGTCGACCGAAAGAGAACTCCGAGAGAATTCAAGACGGGAGACCACGTATATATCAGAGTTAGGCCCAGGAAGAGTTCCTTGAGGATGGGAGCTTGTGCCAAGCTGGCACCTTAGTATTGTGGACCCTTTGATGTTCTAGATAGATTGGGACCTATAGCTTATAGGCTAGCACTTCCTCCCACCGTAAAAGCACATAATGTTTTCCATGTTTCATTATTAAAGAGATATGTACATGATTCTAATCATATAATTGAATGGTCCGTGATCCAGGTGGAACCGGAGGGAGAATTCCTCCCAGAACCTCAATGCATACTAGACAGAAAGGAAATCACACTCAAGAACCGAACCATTGCATAGGTCAAGCTGCAGTGGAAAATTTTTGGCCCAGATGAGGCTACGTGGGAAATGGAAGATGCCATGAAACAGGCATATCCGATTTTGTTTACTTCTGTACATACATTTCATGTTGATAGATAGAACATCGAGGACGATGTTCCTTTAAGGGGGAGGGAATTGTAACACCCTGTTTCCCCCAGTTTGTAAAAATAATTATCTTGGCCAAGAACTATGGCAAACTCAAAGATGTGAATGTTTGATTTGACGGACCTTTCTATAAAAGGTCGATGAATGTAAATTATGTTATGAATATGTGTTGCATGACTGCTGGGAGGGGGATGTGCTAAAAGAGACCATGATGGCTAATGAGAGGTGGTGGAAGGGACCTGGAATGGTTGTGTTAAATTCCACCGAGCCAGTACTGTACTGGTTTATACTTGCTCACAAACCAAAGCAACTCTCTGATCTTGGAATGGATTTCCCGTCATATTGGTAGGTGGGGAGGCTCCTCAAGAGTTAATGAGGGGATGGGGTTGAAATTCCCATCTGTAACATCCCTCAGACCTGACCACGGATGGCGGAATTCTCGCCACACACAACCTTGCAGACAAAAAGTGGCAAGAGAGGAAATGTGGTAGAAGAGAGGGCAGTGCATGCGACGAGGATCGTGAAATAAATTGGAGAAACCCTGGAAATGCCAGGAGTTTTGAATACCAAGAGAAGGAGAGTAACCTTCATCTTGGATTATTTCCTGCATCAAGAGAAGGAGAGTAACCTTCGTCCTTGATTTCTGTTGAGCTGGAAGTAGGAGGCTGAACCTCAAAGCATCATGGTCTAGCTCGAGGGTGGCTAGTGGTAAATCCGTTTGGAGTCACTGAGCCTACGGTTGGGTGGAAATGAGCACCCCTCTCAGCAGTTGCATCACGCATGGTAGATTTGATAAGTGTTTTATACCTTGTATTTTGAACTGAATATCATGAATGCATGCTTGTGTTTATATGCCCATAATAATTTATGTGTAGAATGATTGCCTGGTGTTTTAAACTGGAAATAATGGATGCATGTGTATGATTATATGTCATCATTTGTTTCTGTACAAATGGTTAAGTATGGGGCCAGGAGGGTATCTCTCCAAGGTGTCGGAGTCATGGGA
>JASDQU010242554.1:0-25165 GCA_032191745.1 Picea mariana | reverse complement strand
GAGCATGAGTGTTTCCATCAATGACAAAGGGGGAGATTGTTGGAAGATTGGTTGTTGTCATTGATGTCAACCCTAGTCATGGGTTTTGGACCGCAAGATTGATGAAGGTATTTGGACATGAAGGAAAATGCACATGCAGATACAACACACATGGATGGATAGTATACATCATGTTGTTTTCGGTGGTATGTGGCATTTCACGTGGATCCTCATGGTTGAGGAGAAATGAATTTTTGAAGATGACAAAGTGAATTGAAGAAGGAAGTACATGTAGGCCCTAAAGATAATTAAAGAAAAGAATTACAAAATAAGAAAGTGTCAGGTCGGCCCTAATGTTAAAAGAAAGTGACATAAATGGTATAAATAAACATCATTATACATTCATTTGATACAACTCGAATTTCAGAGGAAAATAAGAAGAAAAGAAGGTCGGATTTCAAGGGAGGATGAAGTCTTTTGGTGATGTGTTCTAAGGTATGTTATTTTCAGGTCATCTTACCATTTTTGCTATAAATTTTTTTTCTAGAACGATTCAGATGGTGAAATCGCTATGGTATTGAGAATACATATCAAGGTACCTCTGGTAAAAATTTCATCTCTTGATTCGCTATAATTATGGAGATACACTATGTGGAAGATAGGGTTTGTGACCATTCCTGAAGCTAGTCAATAAATAGGTGTTCCGGGTAAAACAGTCATAACTTCTTCATCGAGAATCCAAATGAAGTGGAACAAATTTCATTGGAAAGAGTATAGACTTTAGTTTCTTTTGTGCGAGTTTCAAAATTGGATGTTAATTATTGAGCACAGGGCATTCTGTGCAAGTTCACTCTCCTGAATAGACCAGAATTGAATAAAGTCTACCATTCTTTCTATAACCTCTTTTTGGGGAGGATTCAAGGAGTGAAAATTGGAGGAGTTTCAGAGAATACATTGAGTAATATTATCTACAAGATTAGACTACTCCAAGAATTGAAGAATTGCATAAATTGAAGAAGTCTCATGAAACATTATCAGGTTCTATGTAATGATTGGTTGATGGTGATGATTTAATGTAAAGTTTTATTATCTCTCATATATTCATGGGTGGAAGGAAGGGGCAAGGATGGAGAGTTAAAATCTCTCTTGATATTGGAAGATTGTATCTTCCTCTTGGAGTTTTATCCCTCCCTTTACATTTGGAAGCTGTAGCTACCTTTGGAAGTCATTACTTCCCTTGAACAATAACTATTGATTATTTCTCATATATTGTGCATGGTGTATTATGGTGTATTGGTGTAACTCTTATACTATTGTTCATTTCTCATTGGATATAGTTGAATGGTTTAAGTATAAGTTGAAAAAGGTTTTAAATTGTACTTGATACTGATTCACCCCCCTCTAAGTATCAACACTCCCCTCTGCGGCTCTCTGGGGTGGTTCCTAAGCCTGAGTCCACAGTACTCGACTAAGGTCATGTCCTAATGGAAGTCACCCTCCTATACTCTACAATGTCATCGACATGAGTGGGTGGCCTCTATGATATCGATGGCGGTTCTTCTAACAGGGGTGCCCTCTGGAAACTGGGAAACAAGGGTCTGGGAATCCTACTCGCAGAGTTGTATGTGCGAGAGGGTGACTAGGGTCTACTTCCTGCTCCCGAGTTCCCCTGTGTTGCATGCGGGACTTATGTATCTGGGGTGCCCACTCTAGCCAATCTATCAACCACCTGTTCCAAGGACTAAGACATGGTTCGTTGACTAGCTAACATATCATTGATAACTTGCATGAAAGTTGCCTCTGGATCTACGGGGGCCTTGCCACTGCCCTCTGGTCACTCATATCTATCTCCTAGCATCCTCTCTGCCTTGTGCTCAGCCTCACGCTCTGCCCTTCTCTCTACTTCTTTGTGTGCCTCTTCCTCTTCCTCTGAGCTAGGAGGGAAAGGGGGAAATTCAGGCCTATGCCTTCTTTCCTGATGCCTGTTGTAAGTGACATATTTTTCACCTACATGTTAATGGCCCTCTGGGTCTTCTACTGCACTCATTGTCTTTAGTCATAGGCTGGCAGGACTAAAGCTCTGATACCACTATAATGTTCCTGACTTGGCTAGTCTAGGAAACGTTGCTAATGTGTGTATAGGATCAAAGGTTTACAGCATATAAATGATCATACAAATAATAAATGCAACAAAGGACTGCAAAGTTTGTATTATGATATCTTTGTGGATTACAAAATGGTCGAATGCGACTGAATAAACTGACAATACTCGACTAGATCAATAGACAAAGGATCTTAGCCGGAATACAAATAAGCAACTGCGGCTGAATAAAATAACAACACTCGGTTAGATCAAAAGACAAAAGGATCTTAGTCGGAATACAAATAAGCAACTAAAAGATAATACTCGGAATATGGGAGCACTGCGGAATCAATGAAAAATGATGGAGACTTGAATGATCTTCCCGGTGACTAGGGTGTGTCTTTCAACACCAAAATCATCCAACTGGTGTCTTCTTCCTGGAATACACTGAACTATCTCTCCTGAGATGGGCCTCTTCTCCTCAATGACAAGTCATAATCTGCATAATGATGAATTAGGTCGCTGACCCTTCCTTTAGAGCTTTCCAAAACCCTAAATCATGTTGAAACCCTAATTTACTGTTGACTTCCAAAACCCTAAATCACTGCTGAAACCCTAATTCACTATTGACTTCTATTTTTAGCTCATAATGACTTAAAAGCGTTTTTAACCCTTTTTATCTCAATGTCACTTTCTGAATATAACACCTGTGACTGGAGTGACCTCTAGTAACCTTGTTTACCCCTCTTTGGCCCTGGTTGTAGTCTAACGAGGCGGTTTAGACCATTAAGCCTCCTCTCTGGAGCTCCTATTTGGAAAGGGACATTACACCGTGGAGCCTCCCCACACAAAAACAAAAGATAAGTATTCATGTTTATTTTGAGTATCTTGTTTACTTTAATACTTTATCATTACAAGTTAGATTTTTGTGAGAATGTTAATTAACCTCGTTTTATTTCAGTGTCTATGCATATTTATGAAGGATGTATCAATGAAGAGGATGAAGAAAGAGATAAAATATTTATTTCAGAAAGAATATTGTAAGTAAGTTTACAGGTCTCGGAAGAAAGAACTTATGCCTTGACTTGCAGTAGTTAGACAGCATGAGGACTTATGATATGGTGACAGTCAGTAAAGACCAGGCAGTATCCAGTATTTATATAGGAGTAGGAGGCTCCTAAAGATGCAGAACATAAATGTTCAAGATGAAGAGAAAGATGGATACTCAGATATAGTTGATGAGATGCAAGTAACTGTAGGTTGCTCCAGTATCGTTCTTATAGATGGACAGGGAGCAGGTTGATCCAGTATGAATTCAGAAAGAAAGAAATGTTCAAACTCAAGAAGGCACCCAGGATATTAAGGAAGAGACCTTCATAGAGAAGGAATGAGCAATCCCACAGGTAGACCTTCATAGAGAAGGAAAATAGAAGAGACCTTCGTAGAGAAGGGGAGTGAGAAATTTGCCAAGGTTGGCCTCTGTCAAAGTGTTGAGTTTTGGATACTCTAGGGACATGCTAGAATACCCTCATAGAAAGGGGTGTGACCACCCTCATAGAGAGGAGTGTGGATGTTTCTCCAAGGGGAAGTGGGTAGATACTCTCCTCTTGCCAAGGATTGAGTAGCCTGGAACAAAAACCTTGACCATGTGGAATGGTTAGTTGGGTCTTGAGGTTTGTGTCGTGATCCTGCATGGATCATGGAAAGGGAGTTTAGTCTTGCCTATGCTAGCATCTTAGCTTCTCTAGTTTGTGTGGGATGACTAGGAGTGAAGCTATGGTAGTAGTCCTCCCCAGTGGATGGGTGAGATAGATGACTACAAGAGAAGGGAGAACATAAAAGGAATGGAAAAACTCATAGAATATCTTTTATTGAATATAAGACATCTTCTGTGTGAAGATAATATATCTTTTGTGTGAAGATAAGATATCTTCTGTGTGAAGATAAGAAATAGTATCTTTTGTGTGAAGATGAAAGAAAGAAAGAGTATCTTTTGCGCGAAGATAAAGAGAACAAAACTTCTTTAATATGGATTCATGGAGAACCAGTCAGTGATCATGATGCCAGATGACCAAGTGGATTATATTGATGATGTTATCCAGTGGATGTTGTTACCCAGTTGATGATGTTATCCAGTTGATGTTGTTGCCCAGTTGATGATGTTATCCAGTCGATGTTGTTACCTAGTTGATGATGTTATCCAGTTGATGTTGTTGCCTAGTTGATGATGTTATCCAGTGGATGTTGTTACCCAGATGATGATGTTATCCAGATAATGTTGTTACCTAGTTGATGTTGTTTCCCTCTCTCTCTCCTGATGATGTTGTAGAATACCCTTCTTGTTAAGGGGGAGTGTTGAAATATTGTAATTGCAAAGAGTATTCTATTTATTATTGATTTATTATTCATTAGATCAATCCCCTTTTGTGGATTGATCATGTCGGGCATTGTAATTGACCAAATCCCCTTTTGCGGATTGGTCAAACCCTAATTGTAATATGCAAATTAAGAAGTTGGCCCCCGGGCAAATTAAAGTGGTTCTAACCACCCAGAAAGACAAGTCGACCCTGCCAGTGAAGAAACACCTCCTTTCAACGCTTGCCTGTTTGTATAAATAAAGGAAGCTAACCACTCATTTGTTCACTTACCCATCTCACTCATCTAGTGCGCAAGTATTGAAAGAAGTTGCAGTTACCAGTTGTTGGAAGAAGGAAGAGAGAGAGGCGCATTGCTTGGGAGAGGATATTCTCTAGTGTTTAGTTTATTGTCTTGGCATTGTATTGGCTATGGTACTTGGTTATTGAATCTATATTAAAGATGTTTTGATGGGTTTTCTTCCCCTTGAGGGTTTCCCAGGATAAATGCTTGTGTAGTCTTGTGATTGTGTTTCTCTCTGTGATCCTATCTATGCTATGGTTATCTAGTAAATTGAAAAGAAACCTAATAATAGCTTAAACCTTAATAGTAGTTGACTATGTCTGCCTTCATTCATTTCCAGAAGAATAAGGGTTTAAGGTTTGCCCTCATCTTTGTGACTCTAGGATGAGCCATGTACACTACTCTATGAGGCTCATTTAGGACCAAACTTCTCAACTCGTCGTTGGGTGGTACGTAAATTCGACCTTTAAATCTCAATAATTTGTCATTGTCCATAGTAAATCCCTCAAATTTTGGTACCATCATTAT
Organism: Picea mariana; assembly: GCA_032191745.1. Classification (NCBI taxonomy): domain Eukaryota; kingdom Viridiplantae; phylum Streptophyta; class Pinopsida; order Pinales; family Pinaceae; genus Picea; species Picea mariana. Next base: position 19,917 of record JASDQU010242554.1, on the reverse strand, counting down.
GTTTTGTCTAATAAAATCCTTGACCTCTTTGTACCAGTCATCGTCGCGCTGTAAATTTAGAATCTTTTCACGTAGATTCGTCTGAAGAGGCATCATCAAAAATTTGTGTGGTCTCTGACTCAACGCATCTGCCACTATGTTCATTGTTCCTTTTATGTAAGTAATCTCAAAATCATACTTGCTAAGCAATTTCGACCAACGTCGTTGTCGCGCGTTCAAGTCGCTTTGCGTAAAGATGTGTTGTAGACCACAGTGGTCCATTTTTAGTTCAAATTTTCGCCCAATAAGGTAGTGTCTCCAAACTCTCAAGGCATAAACAATGGCTAACAACTCCAAATCGTGTTTTGCATCGTTCTCCTCATGCCTTATCAACTTTCTCGAGATGTAAGCGATCACTCGACCGTCTTGCATCAAGACTCTGCCTAAGCCTTCCTTGGATGCGTCAGTGCATATCAAGAAGTTCACGTCCATGTCAGGGACCTTCAATAGTGGTGTTGTCGTCAATAGATCCTTGAGCCTCTGAAATGCCTCTACGCATGTCTTGGTCCAAACAAACTTCTTGTTCTTCTTCTGCAATTTTGTAATCGGATTTGCTATCTTCGAAAAACCCTCGACGAACCGTCGATAGTATCCCGCTAAACCCATGAAGCTACATACTTTGGGGACATTTTTCGACGCAGGCCATTCCATAATAGCCTCGACCTTTGTTGGATCCACAATGATACCTTCGTCGGAGATGACATGCCCTAAGTAGTGAATCTTCGATTGATAAAACGAACATTTCGACAGTTTCCCAAACAATTTGTTCTCTCGTAGACACTGTAGCACCAAGCGCAAGTGCTCGTCATGCTCCTCCATCATCCGAGAGTAAATCAAAATATCATTAATGAATACTTGGACAAACCTGTCCAAGTATTCACAGAACACCCTGTTCATCAAATTCATAAATACCCCTGGGGCATTCGTCAGTCCAAAAGGTAAAACAGTAAACTCGTAATGTCCAAACCTCGTATTAAAGGCGGTCTTAGGGATATCGTCCTCTTTGATCTGTAACTGGTGATACCCTAATCTCAAGTCGATATTTGAAAACACCTTCACGCCTTTCATATGATCAAACAAATCATCAATCCTTGGCAACGAATATTGATTTTTGATCGTTTCTTTTTCAATTGATGATAGTCTATGCAGAGTCTCCACGGCCCATCCTTCTTATGTGTGAAGATAACAGGCGCACCCCATGGTGACACACTTAGACATATGAGTCCTGGGTCCAACAACTCCTTCAGTTGCATTTTCAACTCCTGTAACTCTAGGGTCGACATCCGATAAGGCGTTCTTGCTATTGGTTCAGTTCCTGGTTTTAGGTCAATGGTAAATTTCAATTCCCTCTTTGGCGACATCCTAGGTAACTCCTCTGGGAAGACATCCGCAAATTCTCGTACTACCAGAAGGTTTTCTAGTCCTTCTGCCATGCCCTTTTTGTTTAACGCAAGGATCACATAAAGCTTACATCCCTTGTGCATGCTCTTCCATTGCTACAAAGAAGAGATGAACCTTAGGGAAACTCCCTGGTTCCGACCTATAATCACGCATCTCTAACCCTCATCATCGACCAAGCTCAATCATCTCGTCTTACAGTTGAGTATCGCCTCATGCGATTCCAACCAGTCCATATTGATCACGACGTCATAAGATCCTAAGATCATGACGTACAGGTTGGCCTTGGTGATAAACTCTCCCAGGTTAAGTCTACAGCCCATAACCTTCCCTCCAACCTTTTGTTTGGCTCCTGAAGCCATTTCTACAAAGCTAAACTTGTCATGTTCGACTGCCTTTACCTTAATTCTTTTTAGCGCTGCACTAGAAATAAAACTCTTGGTAGCACCTGGATCTATCAAAATGCTAAGGGTCTGGTCAGCGATGGTACCTGACGTCTCGAGCATAGTTGAATGGTTCTCTACCTGGGGGTTATTCACTGCTACATGAATCCGATGGGCCTTGCCAAAATCTCCCACGATAGTGGGTCCAGCTGATCTAGATGCTCTGGTCCTCTCCATTGGGTAGCCGCGTTGGTAATGTGGCTCCCCACATGTCCAACACCCTTTCTTCAAGTCCAGTACTCCTGGTACCCGAAGTAGAAGTTGACGGCCCACCGGCTTGGAAACCTGGTCTGTTCTGTTGAACATGCCTAAACTGTTGCTGCTACGGTCGACGTTGTTGTGGTGCTCTATAAGGAGTCCACTGTTGAGGCGTTGGTCGTCGAGGTGTAGTGAAAGTGGATCCTCTCTGGAAGCCGCGATATCCTAGTGTGTGTCTAGCTGGTGTCTGATGTTGCTGCGCACCAGATATCACATGCCTCGTTGGTCTTGCTGAAGTCCTGCTCTAATCCCCGCTGATAAGATCCTCCTCTACTATGAGGGCCTTCTGGACAACATCATGCAAGGTTTGAGGCATCAAAATCCTAACCTTTGCACGAATGCTGACATAAAGGAAAAACATGAACCTATTAACCTTAAGTTTCTCGGTATTCAAGTGCAGAGCATACCAAAGAAGCTCCATAAAAAGAGCCTCGTACTCGGGCACCGTACCACCGCCCTGTCTCAAGGCGTTGAACTCGTTGAGCTAACACTCAATGAATTCCTCTGACAGATACCTCTCTCGAAACTGTTCCTGGAACAGTTCCCATGACACATCTTCGACGACCATGTTCAATTGCGGCAGGAGTGTCTTCCACCATAGAAGAGCGCTCCCCTTCAGTTGAAAGACCGTCATTCGGACCTTCATGTTGGAGGTATAGTCGCGAAGTGAAAAGCACATCGCCATATTCTCCAGCTATTCCTCGGAGGTTGCGTCATCCGGGGCACCAAAGAAATAAGGAAATTTGACCTTCTCGATTTTGCGGTGAATGATACCAGTATTGACTGGAGCGCGCAGTGGACCCTCAGGAGGTGTCGACACCCTAGCCTCGTCTCTATCCAAACGGTTGATCAGTGCCTTAGACATCCTTTGAAAGGACCTCATCAGCACAACCACATCACCCACCGCTATTTGTTCTTGCCCAACAACCTGTTCATTTCCCTGGGGTTAGACCCCTTAGGCATGGATGCTAAGCATGGCGCCTCCTCCCCTAGCACCCCATCGTCTGCCTCTGCGACGTCCTCTAACCATGATTACCTGCACAAATACAATCAATTTAATTAGGATCATCATAATTAAATATCTAATCAACAGAAGTCATAGTGATCCCAAGTCGCGGGTTGAACCTCGCTTTGATACCATAAGTAACGACCCCCATCGTTACGACAACATACGACGCATAACAAGTGCTAATTTTTTTATTTTTTTTTAAAGCAAGGTAGATAATGTCGTTAATACAGTGACACCACTTGACGATATCACATCAAAGAATTTAATGCATCATATAAACATAAAAGGCATAGCATATCGCACCACAATTCTATTATTAACTTAACATAAAAGTCATCAAGCAACTACTATACATGTCCAATCAAGGGTTTTACTAATCCAACTCAACTATAATCGTTAACTTCTCTAGTTCAATAATAAAACAAGAACCATAACTATGGATGAAAAACTTCTAAAATTTATTATTTATTAACACAAAACTAGACTAGTCATAAGGAAATCCTAGTTCCACTCAACATGATCCCTTCCTACCTTTAATTTTTGCAACACAAATTGTTTGAAAAATAAAAGTCTCCTAAATAAATTTTTGCCTTGTTAATTTTACAATACACATCCAAGCTAGTGACAATGGAAATGAAAAGGGTCTTCGATTAATAATGCCCTTTATTTTTACAGTATACATCCGCGGTTAACAAATTAAAAATAAAGAGTCCCCAATAATATTGCAATTTAAACAATGAAAAATAGCAATTATGATTATAAATCTAAACAATGAATTATAAATTATAAATTTAAACAATGAAAAATAGCAATTATAAATCTATTAAAAATTATAAATCTATTACCAATTATAAATTTAAACAATGAAAAAAATAGCGAGTATAAATCTATCATCAATTATAAATTTAAACAATGAAAAAATAGCAATTATAGATTTATTACCCTTGCAACTATTAATACACGAACATTTAATTCGTTGCTATCGGTCCTCTGACAAGCTTAGCACTGTCCAAAAGATGGATAATCAAATCGTTTCCCTGACAACTCGGCGTTGTCAATGGCTGGGAACAATCGAAAGGAATAGTTACAGCTAAGCAAACGTTCTCATATGTTTTATTCTTGTAGTGAACGGTTGGATTTTCTGGGTGAGTTGTTGAAAGAGGTTTTGTGCCTTAATCAAGAGGCTTAGTCCCATGTGGCATCGACAACACACATGATAAGCAGACCGAGAGCTACACCAAGCATTAACAACATATCTAGCACCCGAAGGACCAATCTCTAAGTCCACCAAGGTTAGCGACCATGCAAGGCACTAACGAGGAGTCACAAGGTCACCAACGCGAGATCAGAGGTACAAGAGACAAAAAATAAGCCCATAAATAAATAGAAGCACAAGACGACGAGGTACCAATCTATTTTCCCAGCGAGAGAGGTAGCAAATTGTTGATAACGGTCGGGTTTATTCTGCCAGTTCAGTTCGTTTGAACCAGATGCATTATTCATTTCCCCTGGATAGTCTACACACTACTGCAAATGTAAAACAATTGTGTGCAGATACATAAAATCAAATAAAGAAGGAATATCATCTACTGTAATGGAATGTTACACGACGTTACGACGTAGACATAGTATAGGATTACAAATGTTCATCGCAGAGTTTTGGGCAGTAAGAAGGGTTTGCTTTTCTTGTGTGTATCGTATTGTAAAAAAAACGATGTTGGTAAAGCTCGCCAATGATTTTTCACTTTTGGACTTGAATCAATTCGAAAAGTTGCATGCCAAGGTTTGAGAATCACGAGGATTGACAGTCATTAAGTGCCTTCTAAATTCTATCCTTAAGAGATCTCAGGTAAGTGACACAGTCAAAATTTGTTTAAAAAAAAAAATGAACGGCATCCTAACCCTGAACAAGTCATTCTAAAATTCTGAATTATGAAAAATCTATTACAGTAGAAACATCTTCTAAAGAGGCTCTAAAAACATAGATCAATTATGATCAGTGCAACAAATCAAGGAAGGATCCGCATTGATGAACTTTCACAACTTCGAGGCTTGGCAGCAACGAGACCATCATGATCTTCTTCAGACATCTGAGGGTTGGTTCTACAAAATCTTGGAAGGACTTAAGGCCTCTTCTGCTTAAGGAGAAGCAAAAACATCATAGAAGAAAGGTGAAAGTGGTTGGAATTCTATAAGATTGAGGTTGTAACAATGAAAAAAAAATCATAACTTAAATCAGTCATTCTCAAATCTCGTCCATTATGAGGGCGATTAGAAACTTATAATCAATGTTGAATTACATAGATTTTGTTTAGTTATTGAGAAAAAATTTAGATTTTATTCTTAACGAAAAATTTAAGGTAAATCATAATTGTTGAGCAATAAGGAAGAAATATGAATATGCATACTATAAAACAACATATAGCAAATACCAATGAAATGTTGTATATTCAGAAAAGGAATGACCCATGTTAAAACATCATTAATCGTAGAGAATAAAGAAGCATTTTCATTGTACACAATAAGGAATTTGTTGGGCAATCACAAACGAAATTGGTTGAATAAAGCAACCAAAATCACAGAGCAATGAAGAAGTATTTTCGTTGTACACAAAAACAATTTGGTGGACAGAGAATTTATCCTTCACTTATTATCCATGCACAGGAAAGTAGGGCATTTGAATCTAAATATTTAACACAGGTGTGAAAGACAGTCGATTCGGCTCTTGGCCAATTGCTTAGGCATGGACTAATAACTTAAAAGATAAAGGAATTGAAGACAAAAACACAATTTCTTTGTATTAAAAACAATAAAAACGTAGAGTAAAATAAAATAATGGTTCGAGACCAAAACGCAGTCTTCCTCGGTAATAATACAATGTAGTAATAATCCCAACCAGAACCAGAAACCACAATAAAACGCAGTAATAAAACAAAGCTTAGAAACAAAAATTTAGTGACCCTTTTGCAATTTCACACGACGCACTATCGCCCAGATAGAAATTCATATGCATAACTAAACGAGTCTTTTTCTTTTAACAACATCTACGCAAGCGAGCCTTCGACAATAAAGAAATGCATGAACAAGAAATTGAGCTATTACTTAATACAAATTATGCACATGTGTACCATACCCAAATGTGAAGAACCAGAAGTGAATGTCCTGCGCTCGCGCTCCATCCAACTCCAATTTGTCGACCGATGAGACCTCACCGATACCTCTCTGCCAATGCTAAGGGTACTCTTCTTCCCCCTGGGCCCCCTGAGCTGCAAAGGGGCCACGCACACAATACCAAAGAATGCTAGCACCCAGCTCGGCTCGCAAGATCGAGCTACCACTCGTTACCCGAGCTGGGTATCCCAACTCCCACAAGAGAAATTTCAGTCAAGATGAAATTTCAGTAGCGTAACATTACGCAAGCCAGATGTGATCCATACTCCTCCTCCGCCATCTCTTTTATAAAGTTTCTTAGTCATTAGTTTCCCAAACCCTCATTAGATTCTTTTTTCATTTATTTAATTAGGAAAAACCTCCCCGTACATGTCGCTCGATCCCCTAATTGCACCAGAAAATCAATTTTATTAATTAATTAAATTTGTCTATTTCCCTCACCCACGTAAAAGCGTTCCTAAAAACGCTCATCGATGTCGTATTATTCCCTTACAATTCTTAAATGACTTACGCCTTACTTAATTCCTAGTTGAGTTCATAAATAGAAAGTTTCATAGGCTAGATTCCTTACTAAGTTGGGCATTCCTCTTTTTCTTTAAGTTTCCCCTTTTCTTTAAGTTCCTTTTCTTTTAAGTTTCCCCCTTTTTCTTTTTTAACTAAAAATCATTTAGCAAGTGTAGATAAAAACAATCATTTACCCTTTTAATAAATTTAATCCTCCATTATAATTTTTTCTTTAATAATTAAAGTTTGAATTTCTTACCCCCCTTCTTGTTACATGTTTATTTAGTTTTTCTTTATCTACATGTTCTACTTAGACCTAGGTTTTAAATTCATTAGGCTTGACGACAGTTTTTAAGGGAAAATTTGTTCTTAAACTTTACTTATCACGTCATTCATTTTAAGACCAACCAGGTCCTAAGGAGGCATAATTTTCTAGCCACTAGGTTTATTAACTTACCAATTAAAATCACAATGTGCCCTTCAGGATGCACAATGTGCTCCAAGGGTGCCACTTGCCTCTTTTCGTTTTATTCGCGCGACGTGCCCTTCAAGACGCATTACGTGCTCCAAGGGTGCCACTCGCCTCTTGACTGAATTTGGTAGATGTCAAACCCCTGAAGTCAATACTCCATCAGGTGATCTTCTGGGAGACTAAGGGCCTCTAAGGAATAGGGACCCTAACTTATTGCACACCCCTTAGAATCATCGTAAGCGACTGTCACAGTCTTCCCTCACGATAAGGTGGGTCTTCTCGAACTAAGTAATCGTTAACCTAGAGTTCGAGCCATGGTGAGAGTGCTAGTAGGTTGTGGCAAGACTGCTGCCACACCTCTCCCTCAATGTCCCTGGTTGTCGTGTGTGACCCCTTTACTCCAAATGTGAGTTTGGTTGGCAAGCTATCGTCAGCCTGCATCCATCAACGAATCATGTCAGAAATAACAATCAACATCATAATATCTAATCATATGTACATATGTCACATCAACAACATTCAAACCCTAACAATCTACTCCCTGACTCGATCCGGAGTCTAAGGGGTTTCATTGATGCCTCGACATCCTCAACATCCAGAGTCCTGCACACTCAGGAGAACCCAATTAATAACACATGTATATGTAAATACGACAAAATAACACATCATCAAATCCACAATATCTCATAATCATAATCAAAATAGCCAAAAGTATAACGACTCGGATCACTTGCAAGCAAGTGTCCTCAAAAAATAAGTGTGCTCAGTGCTTGCAAGAGAGGGATGTTACAGACCTAGGGAAATAATTTCCATGGATTTTTTGGGAGGTTTACCAACAACTAGGAAGGGACATGACTATCTATTTGTGGTAGTTGACATGTTCAACAAGATGTGCATTCACATGCCTTGTAAAAATATCATCGAAGGACGAGAAGCAACAAACATGTTCTTTGAATAGGCTTGGGTGCACTTTGGGATACCAAGGAGCAGCATCTTAGAAAGGGATACCAGATTTCTCAACACATTTTGGACTACAATATGGGGGAAGATGGACACTGAGTTGAAGAGATCTACAACATTCCATCCATAGACAAAAGTATTCAATAGGACTTTGGTGCATCTTTTGAGGGGTTACAATCAGAAACATCTGAAGACCTAGGATGAAAATCAGATCTACATACAACACTCTTAGAATAGAGTTGTCCACACTTCTACTGGAAAGTCACCGTTTGAAACTTGCTTTGGATATTTTCCATCTTCACCCTTGGATATTGTATATGGACAACAAGGAGGGGTGAGGGAGAACCTCACAGGAGATGCATTGAAAGAAAACAAATTTGTTAAAAATATTAGGCAAATCCATTCGCAATACATGAGATGTTGAAGAAGTCACGAGAAAAGTATAAGGCTAGACATGATCAACACATAACCAAAAATTCATTCAAAGAGGGAGATAAGGTTTGGTTACAACCGAACATAGAAAGACTACAGGGTCATAGTAAGAAGATCAATGCTTTGCGATATGGCCTTTTCGAGATATTGGAGAAGGTGGGAGATAACGCCTATAGACTCAGTCTACCCCCATACATGCACATTTACTCAATAGTGAATGTGGAGAATCTAAAACTCTATGAGCCTTCCATGTTGAATTAGGAGGAGGAGTAAGTCCTACCAACCATAGAGGACTTAGCACCATAAGCTCAAGTAGAGTTGGTAGAAGACACAATTTTGTAGAAGAACTCCATAACTACAAGCCAGGGATAGCATGACCTTTGACAGATTGATTTGAAAGAACAACTTCCAGGAAAAGCAAAGTGGTACTCTAAGGAGAAGGTAGAGGATTGAGATTGAATTTGTATGGAGTATTGTGTTTACCACTAACTGCACATCTTTAAAAAAAAAAAAAAACTTAGTGAGATTGACCTTGAATGGATATTGTGTCCATCACTTGCGAGAGCTGCTAGTAACCCCAAGGGACTCAACGAGATTGAAACCCACATAGAGTGTTGGCTTTATCAAAATTAATTTTAAGGAATAGAGAGTGTTGGCTCGTCTCTCTATCCCATTTCGTAGCCTCCCATGCAAAAATCATCATGTCTAAAATAAATATGCCTTGCACAAATCCCGACTACTCCTCTATAACAATTCTCAAAGAAACCTTATGGATCCAAAGAGCCACAACTTTCACTAAAATCTTATAAGAGGCATTGATGAGAGTGATGGGCCTACAATCTCCAATTGAATATACAATAATGTTCTTCAGAACTAACTTGACGATTAGCCATTGATTAAGGGATACTAACAAGAATTACCATAATTAAAAAAATAAAATAACAAAGATTCATCTTTTAAGCATGGAATTTTCAAGACAATAAATTTACACCTACAATTTTTTAAACTCACTTGATACTTAATGGCTAGAGATAAAATAGATATATGTTAGTTTGATCCAACAAGTAAAATGAAAATTGGTTTTCATTCTTCATCACACATGAAATACGAATATTGTGAACAAGGATTCACTACCTTGGGGGATTCACCATAACCATTGTGCTTGTTTGCTTGAACTTCCTCTCTCCTCCTTTGTGCCACAAAAAATTATAAAAAATAATAAACTATGAGAGGCAGTGCTCCATAGTACCCCTTTCACATGCCTTCCTAAAATACCCATTAAAATAAGTCACATTGATCCATAGTACCCCTATCACATGCTTCCTAAAATGCCAATTAAAATAAGTTAAATATGCCTAACATATGTGTGTCTCGCAATGCCTTCTGTTGAAAAGCCTTACTATCCCACATTGGTTAAGAGAATAGATCCGCAAAAACATGAGTTTCAATATACAATGATCCTTGTGTCAATGGGGGAAACAACAAAAGAGTGGTGCCTCCTACTAAGATAATGGTCGATTGGTTGCCATCATATGAATATGCATCTTTGTTAAGCCTTCCCCTCTCCTCCTTTTTGCCACAATAATAAAAATAAAACTTGAATTGACAATGCTTCTATTTCCCAAAATGCCCATTAAAATTTTATTGAATGCTTTGACCTAGTGAGTAGTAATCCATTTAGTAAGACCTTCGAAGGTTGTCCAAGATCCATTAAAAATGCAAATTAGAGCATTTATCTAAGTAGTGTTGGATTATCTTATTAACCATCAATACCTCCACTTTCAACTCTAGGATAACTTATAATCTCTCCACAACAAAAGCACCAAATTGAGGAGTCTTAGGATTCAACAGAGATGGGGATTTATTTTGGACAACTTCTTTCAAAAACCGAGACCTTAATTAGGAAGAGTTTGCACTTCTACACTACACCCCTCCATGAATGTGTCTAGGAATTGGGGGGAATCCTTCTTAATGTCACAATCAACCAAGGTTGCACCTCAACCTCTAATGAATTATGGGTAACTTAGGTCCCCTCCTTATCTTGTAATTTAGCCTTAATCATATTGACATAATCCAATATCTCTACCTATAGAGTGAAAGTGATCCTAGAGAGGGTTATTACAAAGATTTGTATACCCTTGATCTTATTGAAACTAAGATTTTTTGGTCGACATTTCATCAAATAGTGAGAGAGCATCCTTCCAACACCTATAAACCTTTTTCCAGATGGTTGTCATGCAGTCTCTAACCTTTAACACCTTTCTAGTAACTATATTGGATGCATCATTGATTGAATCTCATCTATACGCTAAAGTAGGGTAAGGCAACAATGAAGTCAATAAATTGTTCCATTATGCAACTCAAATTAATGCTTCTTGTGTTGAGACCAACCTATATTAATTGTGCTCCATGTGGAGGGTGTTGATGAAGTCAACAAGGGGTCCAGGGTGTACTATGCCAAGGTTCGAATTAATGCTTCTTGTGTTGAGACGAACCTATATTAATTGTGCTCCATGTGGAGGGTGTTGATGAAGTCAACAAGGGGTCCAGGGTGTATTATGCCAAGGTTCAAATTTCATTAATGTCCTTTGGATCTATTCTTGTACCCTCCATAGCCATTATATTGTATTGGGTTTCTTGAGCAAGTAAGATAATGGATAAATGTCATGTCGCAACTTGGACAAGAAAACATGTCTCCCTCCCTTGAAGGAATCACCTATGCACACCATGTGGTATCCTCCTTGCCTATACGCTTATGTTCCATTTTCATATGATGAAAATTTAAATGCTATTACATGCCTTGATATTCTCCAATTGCCTACATCATATTATCACTATTATTTTTATATGATTTGAACTTTTTTATTCATTTGTAGTGACATATATATTATAATAATAGGAGTGAGTTAATGTGGACAAACTCAACCTTTCCGTTGAGTCCATTTTTTTTTTATGAGAAAAATTTGCACTCTAATCCATTTACTTTTTTGAAATCCCAATGATTTAGATCTTCTTAAAATAGAATAAAACTCCCAACTACAAAGTTCCATGGTAAAAATTTCTATTGATTAAGTGAAACTATAACTTTATAAGAAAAGTGACACTGATTTGGTAAAAAATTATCAATTAATTACTTTATTAACTTATGCCTTTATCATATGGTTCCATTGTACTAAACAATACAACATTATGTTAAATATTGTACTTGAATTTATAATAATATAATTAGAATGATTGTTTTAATAAGGATAAAAGGAACATCCTTTTCACCACTTAATGAAAGAAAGCAATGTTGGGTCCCAATAATTAAAATGAAAGAAAGCAATGTTGGATCCCGATAATTAAAGAAAGAGTTGCAATCATGTTGTAGTACTTTTTAGGAAAGGTATTCTTTAACTACATAAATAGAATAATTTGATGTATCATTCCATGAAATGACATTTTTATTACTTATAATTGTAAGTAAGAAATATTTAGTTTTTGAAAAAATATTATAATTAAATTATAAAAGATATGCTATTTAAATATTTTTCATATTAAAGATAATTTTTTAACATTTTTTCTATGTTAAAGATGATATTTATTTTACATTAACATATAATTAAAATTTATAACTTTTCATATACCAATGTAAAATATTTATGTAAGAAAAAAAAAACAAATTTTCAAGCATTTCACATTAAGACACATGGCAACTTTGTAGATTATTGTTGAAAATTGGTCTAAGACTTAAGAATCAAAATGGTCGAAGACATGGAAAAAGAAGATATGAAAAAGAAAAAGAATTGGGAAAAAAAGACTATCACAAAATGAAGCAACTAAAATATTATGGACTACTAGTTTAAAATATTATGGACCACTAGTTATGGTTAAAAAATGGTTGAAGATATGGGAAAAAAATATATGAAAAAAAAGAATGTTATGGACGACTAGTTATGATTCATTTCTTATGTATGAAAATATAACTAGCACAACCACAACCACATAATTGTGGCTGATCAACGCGAAAGGTTGATAAGATGAAAATAATCCTTAAAAGAATATATTAAATTTTATTATTGATTAACAAATAAACGCTTGAGCTTCATTTATCCGGTGTTAATATTTTAATTTCTTTAATCACTTACTTGGCAATCAGTTAGCTATCAAAGTAATTTTTAAATATGATTAGGTAAATGTAAAAAAGTAAACACATAAACGGATGTCTTTATAATAGCTAGGAAGTTAATGATTGAAATCACAGCCATTTATTTTGTGTGACTACTAAGAATATTCCAACCATATTTAATCATGTCCATAGAAAACTTATTAAGCACTAAACCCCTATTAAATCTGCCCATTGTCAATAGGTATACGCCTTTCGGCATAATAAGCAATATTATTGGAAGATGAAACTATGAAGATGATTTATTATATCAATTAAGCATTGAGATAGGTCATTAATTTGTACCAAAGGATTTTGATGTTGTTGATTTGTAAAAGTGAGTGATCACATTTATAAATTAAAATTTTCAATAATAAATGTTTTATATGTGTGAATAAAGCTAATAAAATTAAATTAAAAATCGAGATTTTGTTGGATATTGGATTTAGTGTTTTTCGCGAGTTTCACTACATAGGTTAACCTCCTCTTGTGGATCTTAACTCTGACAATGGTCTTACGACAATCATAATCCAATATATTTAATATTGAACACACACATAAACCCCATCGGAATTGGTTGAATCCCTCGTTGCCAAGGTGGGTTCAATTCTTAAAGACAATAACAATACATTTTAAAAAATAATAATAAAAATAAAATCAATTTAATTGAAAAAAAATCACAATAATAAAAATAAAATGAAATAATAAATAAAATCAATTTAATTAAAAAAACAATAATAATTAAAAAAAATCCAATTTATGATAGACTCTCTAATAAATATGTAAATGTGTGTTATGCTTCAACATTAGGCAAGTGGCTGAAAATCAGAACTCAAAGCTGTGTGTAGAAAAGACCAGTGGTTGTCTAGATGGCTTGGAAAATGGAATTACGGAAGGCAAGCTTTGAGTCAAAACTAAATTTAGCAAACACAACTGCCAGTTGATTACTCTTCCGTGATTATTTTATGAGAAAAGTAAGGAAAGGTCCGTTGATAGGAGCCCAACAACCACGGGCGCTTATAAAGAGTTTGGGACCCCACGTTCGGTTCCACCTTCCACCAATATTTTATCCCAAGGCAAGAGTCCGACAGAAGGCTTAAAGACACTTAAATTAAACGGCTCGCTGATCCATAGAAAAATCTTCGACTTCCGTTTTTTAATTGCCCATGCACGCTGCATGCCCTCCACCGCCGCCAATGATATTTCAATCACGCCAGTCGCTTCCAGCTGGAGGAGCAGCAGCAGCGAGGATCCCCACCACGGGATTCGAACCCGCGGCCCCCTGCCGTCGACTTGGTTTCACCTCTCGGTTGGTCGGACGTCTTACGTGCTCGCTACGAAGAAAAACGATCATCCACTTCTTGGATTCGGGCTTTGCATTGTGTTTTCCGTTACCTCGCCGTATGGGTTAAGGCGCCGTTAGACCGCGCCATTCATTGATTCAGTCAAACGACAAATCAACAACAACTCCTAATTATTAATAAAATATCAAATAACTGTACTCCTCATGACCTTCTTTTGACCGGAGTAAGCTACTCAGGTTACTCCAGGATGGAATTTGACGGCAAATTGCCAATTTGCCGGCCAATTTGTCCGTCAAATACGGTTAAAAGTTTCTTGTAACTGTCAACTATCTTGCTTAAAAGCAATGAAAGGCAGTGTAGTAGTCTAAACCGTCAAATTTAACGAGCTTTTTCAGTTTGAAATTCCAACCCTGCTCAGGTAGGGTATATAGCATTTATGACTAAGGGATCGGGATTGTGTATAGAATATTCAATTTACTATTTTTTTTAAAAGGGGTGAGGGTGGTTTTTTAGATTTAAAATTTTATTATTTTAACTGTTTTTTAAAATTCATGATTTGGGTTGTCTTAAAATTGGTGCCAAAATCCCATGATTATAGTTTTACCCAAGATTTTGTATTTGGGTTGTCTTAAAATTGGTGCCAAAATCCCAAGATTATAGTTTTAGACAAAATTTCCAATACAAAAGTGGAATTATAACTTTCAACATAGTTTCTACTAAATTTAGGACCAATTTTGATGGGATAAGCAAGACATATGAATACTCCTTATCCCACTTTCAATTTAGTGCATCTCTGCATCGAAATTTACTTGGAATTTATTATTATTTAAAAAAAAATTGAAGTTAATTATTTGGATGCATTTTTTATTTGAAAAGTTCCATAAACAAGAGAGTTTCATACACCAATTTGATATAGCTTGGCCGTGATCTTAAAAATAAATTATAATTATTATATTATAATAATAATAATAAAATTTAAAATTAATTTATCTTATAACCAAAAAGTCTCTCTTTTAAATAATAAGTTTGAGAATTCAATAAAAATAATCAAAAACTATGTTACAATCCTATATCATATAAGTTAATGAATGAACAAATTTAATTTCAATTTTTTTAATTTATGTAGACTTTTGTTCAAAGTTATAGTTTCACCTAATCGATAAAAAATTTAGCCATAAAATTATTTTAAAAGATTTTGATTCACTTAAAAAAAAAAAAAACTTCATTCATCTAAAAATAAGTAAATCAAATCAAATCAAATTGAAAAAAAAAATTATTTAAAAATAATAATAATAATAATAAATAAAATTATCTATTTTTAATTCAATTATTTTTGAAAAAATAAATAAATCAAAATAAAATTTTATTTTTTCGAAAAAACGTAACTCATAAAAAAAAAAATGTATCCCTTTCTTTAACTCACTTTAGAAATTTACCAAATCTGCACCCACTCTCAATCATTATTAAATAACTTTATTCAAGTTCTTTTAACCTAACTCAAAATAAAACTTTATTTTATTTTATAAAAAAACCAAGTTTATAACCATCATTAAATATTAAATAACTTTATTCAAAACCTTTTAACCTAACTCAAAATAAAACGTTATTTTATAAAAAAATGAAACTCCTCCTTTTAACTCACTTCCAAAAATTTTACCAATTCTAAATTAACCCAAATAAATAAAAAACGTCGTAAACTACCGAATCTACACCCACTGCCTAATCATTAAAAATCAAATAAGTATACTCAGGACCTTTTAACCCTGATTATCCGACGTGGCGGGACTCTCGCGGCGTATGGCGCCGTTGGATCCGGGATCCAGAGGCCCATCAGTCGCCAACGTGGCGATGGGCACAGTCAGCAATGAATGAGTGATTACAGTGGAGCCCGGCAAAGCGGTTTTTCCAGGCCAAGTTTATTATGAGGGAGCGATACCCAAGGAAGTATGAATTTCTTTTGATTGTGCTGTTGCTGTGCAGATTTCTTTCTGGCGTTGAAATGTTTTGTGAGTAGCGATGCACATGGATTTAGGATTGACCTCCATTTATCAATCTATTTAGCACTGGGAATTGGAACAGGCTGGCTGTAATCTATACTGTGTTGTCTGGGGACACATGTACTCTAATCATTTGTATTGTTCAGTGCTGAGGTAGATCTAGGACTTCCAGGACGCATATGACCAGTGCCCATATGATCTACATTATGATTTTGCCACTATCGTAGCAGGTTTCTCGTTGTTTTCAAGCTGCACCGAGTTGGTAATTAATTCACTTCAGACCATTGTGATTTTGGGCTAAATCAGGGCCCAACTCCATCACGAGCTGTAAAAGGACACTTAGTTCGTGCCATGGTTTCGTAATTTGAACAAGACGACATTGCTGCAGATTCCCCAAGCTTTCCCTAGCCGTGAACAGCTCTGGAATCCATGTTGGCTTTACCGTCATGTTGAATATTTGGATCAGATATTCTTGCAAGATTCCAATTGGATCAGACTTGTAGCAGGTCCCCTCTTTGTTAACATTTTGATTTCGATTTTTTAAGCTGGCGAAGCTGGGGCTCAAACATTCTATGCTTATTAGCACCCACATTCTCATTGTGACTTGGAAGGTCTGCGTTTACCATCAGTTCTGCCATATTTCCAAAAATTACTGTAGTACTGCATTACACGCAGGAATTACAAGCTGAAATGCTGCATTGGGATGGATGAAACAGTGGAAGAATGTCTTTCTAGTGCTCAAAAGCTCAACCTCATGGCCACTTTGTTAGAACTGCCCAATTATTCATGTCTGACTGCATAGTGGCTTTCATGAGATGTTGAGATCGAGAACCCAATGTAATTTGCCGGACAAACATATCAGACTTCCTCGGACATCTCATTCACATAGAGCTCGGAGCAAGATAACAGTCACAGAGGTTCCGAGGGATTATTACAGTGTTGACGAGAACAAATTGGCTTTTTGTCAGGAGGGTCTGAGACTTTGGACTGGCCCTTTCAACGTTTTTTTCCAGAATTTGAAGCAGGATGTTTAGGGCAGCAAAGTGGAGGGTTGAAAGGAGCAAGACCAAAGTTGAGTTCAAACTCCAGTTCCAAGTCACTCAAGTATGTGTCCTTACCAAATTATTGATTGATTTGCAAAACGATGTATACAAAACCATTTAAGGATAAGTTGTCGCCAGCTGCTATGATTAGGTGATTTTCAATTGTAGCTTCTGAGATGAATAATTGCTGTATAAATAGTGTTACAAACTGGAAGTTTACTTGCCTTATCGATCTATAGAACGTAGCATGAGGTCTCGGCATTTTTCACATATGGATTTGTTTTCCACTAGTGTCAGAAAGGATAAATTCATAGATTGCGTTTCTTATAGTGCTAGAAATTATGAAAAAACTTTGGAGTAAGGTTGGGCATTCTCATTTTGAGTAACTGTGCAAACAATATATAGTTTTTCCTTACCTGTTAGATATCACTTCCAGATTAGAGATCAATTTAAAAAGTCAGCAACATGCCTGATAAAACCATGTTAGATGAAACTAAAGCAGGATATCTGACTTTTCATTGCAATGAGCCCAATCCTGTACAATTAGGGTTTTCCCTATCCTTAGAGAACACAGGTGAACTAATTAATGTCTGCCTTCTTGTAATATAAGCAATTTGGAGCATACCCCAAGTCATCAAGATCGCTCCTTGTTTTGCGACATTTTCTTGATTATTCAGGATACCTAAAGGAATGGATGCATCTACATTAACTTCTATTAAATTTGAACTAGAATTGTGTTGATCATCCTTCTACAGCTTCTCCATAGTTGAAAATTACCATCATCTTATTTTGTCCTTCTCATTTCAGGTACCACAACAGGGATATGACAAGTTATGTATATCCCTGATATCATTGGAGACGGGCAAAATTGCAAGCAATACAGGAAGAGCTTCCATCCATAATGGAACTTGTCAATGGGCTGACGCAATTTATGCAACCACAAGACTTGAGCAAGATGCAAAAACTGGAAATTACTATGAAAAAATGTACAACCTTATTGTATCAACGGTACTGCCGATTTCTCATCTTTTACAATACATTTTAATCCTTTTTAGATAATTGAATATTACCATTTAATTGACTTGAATACGAAAACATCAAAGCAATTCCGATTTGTTTTTCTTTTGTTTAACTAAACTTTTGCAATCTGTCAGGGCTCTTCTCGGTTTGGTTTCCTTGGTGAAACAACCATCAACCTAGCAGACTATGTAGGAGCCATCACTCCATTATCTGTTTCTCTGCCCCTTAAAAGCTGCATCACTGGTACTGTTTTACATGTAAGGCATCCGAGGGTATACCTAAAGTTTTCTTTCATCAGTGGTTCTAAGTTTCTAACAATGTCAGCTACTTGTTGCTGTTTTATATTTTAATGAATCTTAAAAAATTTCAAAGAAAATTTTGAATTCAGCTATCTATACAAAAGAAATAGTCTTATTACCTTGCTTGTTGGCAGGTTAGGATTCAGCGGATCAGTGAAAAAATTGGAAGCAGGTAAAGATTTCATCTCTCGTACAGCGATTCTTACTAGAATGTAGTTTGGTTGATATGGACCTAAAATACAAACGACTCTCACAATCATCTGGTGAAACTACTTCCTTTAAAGAACTGTAGATATTTTCTTTTCTGATTGATTATGCAGAGATTTTGACCAAGAAAAAGATGTCTTGGAAAGAGGACATCCTAACATGGATAATGAAGCTGCTGCTGATGACCCTGATGAAAGTGCTATATTTTCTGAAGCAACAACAAATGGCCATGGCAGCGAAGTAAGACCTCTCTGCTGATACAAATGGTTCCTATGTAAAAATTCTGTGCACTAGCTTATCTTCCAACTCTATCATTAAATTGTATCTTGGAAGTTTGGGATGGCCAATAACTGTTTAAATGATACCCTACACACAAGCAGGTATATTTTGTAGTAAACATCAATAAGAAGGGTGCTAGTGGTTGGTTTGAACAATCTGGAAAAATTATGCAATAAGATTTTTTACATCCTACACTGACACTAGTGCATTATTTTCCTATATTAGCCTGTAAATTATGTTTGGTGCATATGGGTAGAATATTCATAATTCGATAGCCCTGCCACTATCTGGGATCTAACAAAGGCAGGTGAAACAACTCCACTGGAAATTTGTCACAGCTTATGTTTGATGGTTGGCTATTCCAAGACACCAAAGCAAAAGATTGGCCTTCTTGTGATGTTGACATCACTGAAGCTTTTGCTAAGCCACCTTCCTTTTCATACTTTCCAACCTTACTGTAATGAAACGTAGAAGAACGTGGTGCTGCATGGCAATCCCATCTCCATCATATTTGTCACTTTTTGCCGTCAGCTTCCCTTCTTGCATTGAGAAAATGTATTCTGACAACCAACAAGTACTCACATTTGAATTTAGCATACTTTTGCTCAATCCTGTGAATTCATTGCAGATTATGGATCTCTCAAAAATGTGGTTGCCTCCAACTTGATTAAGTGTTCAGAACTTCGGCTTTCCATCTCTTATAATTCAGGCCTTAATTGTAAACCTTCTGTGAGTTGTATATCCTGCAAATGGCATAAGCATCTGTTTCTTTAGTTAAAAATGTTGAAATAATGTAACTGCGAAGAGCATTCTTATTATTTTGTTATTTGATTAAATCCCCATTGTGGATTAATCATGTCATTATTATTATTTTTATTGTTAGGTTAATCCCCATTGAGGATTAACTAAGTAGGTAATTGTATAAGGACCAAATCCCC
>JASDQU010242553.1:184019-201021 GCA_032191745.1 Picea mariana | reverse complement strand
TTGACTTGTTCTTCAACGGAACATATCCACCGATGGTTGCCTTCCAAATAGCTGCTCCCATTGTCTTCAAATACACTCTCATCTCTATTCTCCAAGTAGAATAGTTTTCCTCATAAAGGATTGGAACTTCATCATCCATTTGTGTGTCTATGGATCTCCTTCAAGCTTGTTAAGGATTGCGAGAATCTACTGAAACGGGTTGCAAGGGAAAGGCTGGTTTTTGCAACCGCCTTGATGCTTTCTGACAGATGATACATTTACGACACAAGGCATGGGCATCCCTAAAAAGTGTGGGCCAGTAGTAACCGGCTCTTAAAACCTTATGAGCAGTGGTGTCGCCACCGAAGTGACCACCAGCTTCTCCTGCATGCAACTCAAGCAAGACTTTTTCTACTTCGTCTTTTTCGATACAACACATCAGTACGCCATCAAAATTCTGACGAAACAGTATACCGTTAATTAGATGAAAGGAGGCGGACTTGAGTCTCAACGCTCTTCTTTTGGCGGGGTCAAGGTGACAGGGTGCTGATCCATGTTCGAGACAGAATCTAATATCGTCGTACCAAGGAATAACGAGGTTTTGTGCGCAACAAATCAAACTTTGATCGCGTTGTTCTAGGTTTGACGTATCACTATCTTCTTGCCGTCATGTTTCTAAATCGACAACCAATTTACACAACCCTTGGCCTCTCACGATCTGTGCTGGGGTGATTTCCAAGTCATACTCCTACAAGGAGGTGACCTAGTTGGCTCTCTTCTCTCCTAAATCCTTCTGCACTAACAAGTTCCTTACGGTAGGATAGGGGACAATGACTTTCGTCATTGACTTCAAAAGATAGGAATGGAAATGCTTAATTGCTTTGAACACAGCGTAGGCTTGACGATCGACTGTTGGGTAGTTAAGTTCATCACCTTTGAAAGAGGAACTCATAAAGGCGATGGGTACTTCATTGTTCGCGGAAATCTTCTGAGTTAGGACTGCAGCGTATGAATGATTAGAAGCAAAAGTATAGAGTGTAAAATCTCGAGAGAAGTCAGGGCTCATGAGAGACGGAGCGTCTATTATGGCCTTCTTTATAGCATTAAAATCTTGGTTTTCTATAGGTTCCCAGTGATATTGGGTGTCTTTCTTAATCAGGTTTTGTAGAGGTCGGACCATTTCGGAGAAACTGGGGACAAAGCTTCTCACAAAGTTAATCTGGCCTAAGAAAGACTGCATGGACTTCTTGGATGTAGGAGGGGGAAGTTTAGCGATGAATTGATTCCTCTCGAGGTCAATAATCATTCCATCACTAGACACAATGAATCCTAGTAATTTACCTTGTTCTACTGCGAAGATGGACTTCTTGGGGTTCAAGGAGATGCCGTATTTACGACATCGTAGTAGAACTGCTCGTAAGTGAGCTAGATGATCATCTTTGTTTTTAGAGTAAACAATCACATCATCTAAGTAAACTACAACAGAGTGATTGATTAAGCGTCGAAAAGGAATGTCCATTGCTCTCTGAAAGGTATCACCAGCATTAATCAATCCAAAGGGCATTTTGCGATAAGCATAAGTGCCCCACGGGGTATAGAAGGTAGTTTTGAGTTGGTCTGGCGGAGACATCAGGACTTGGTTGTATCCAAAGAAACCATCCAATAAAGATAGACTCTCGGAACTAGATACCTGTTGAAGGATCTGTTCCATGAGTGGGACAGGATAATTATCTTTGTCAGACGTTCTATTGAGGTTCCAGAAATCGACACAAAGTCGAATTTCCCCTTTTTTCTTCCGTACTGGGACAAGGTTGGAAACCCACTGAGTGTGTCTAACCGGAAAAATTATTTTAGCACTTAGGAGTTTATTCAATTCTTTTTGAACGGTCGGTTCTAGTTTAGGATGCATTTTCCTCAATTTCTGTTGGAAGGGTAAGGTTTGGGGCTTCATCGGGATGACATGCTGTATGATATTGGGATCGAACGTTTTAAGATCATCGTACGTCCATGCAAAGACATCCTTAAATTCTTTAAATAATTTAACAAAAGAAGCTTTTTCTTGTCTAGAACATCCCAAGCCTAGGTTGACACACTGAGGATTTTCACTAGTTCCTAAATTAACTTTTTCATAAGATAACGAGGAACTATTGGTTTTACAATTGACCATCTTTTTAAATTTATCTTCAAAATCATAAAACTTTTCTAATCTAACAACAGATTTGGGTATGTAATTTACCATGTCCGATAGAGCTTCAGGAGATTTCGGATCAGGTATTACCGTAAAATCATGTAAATTGTCGTCGTGTGTGCGTTTATCTATCACTGCGCCTTGAAAGGTTTCTTCCATGTGCAGAAAGTTAATGATCTGCTGATCATTGTCAAATACTCTCCAGTTTGTGATATTGTCGGGAATGGATGGCCGAAACAATAGCTCAACGAAGAACGTGTCTAGAGACAAGCCTTCTGCAGGAAGAAGTTTAGAAGCTACATTAGCTAATAAATCTTCTTCAGAGTTATTCAATCTAGGAATGGAATGTATGTTGAAAGAAGAAAATTTATTCATTAAGTTCCATACCTTAGACTGGTAGCTTTTGAGATGCGGAGAAAGACAGTGGATAGAATCTCTTACCTGTCTAACCACTATTTCGGAGTCGCCAAAAACGGTTAAATTTTGAATGTTCATGTCCAAAGCTTTTCTGAGACCTTGCAGTAAAGCCTCATATTCTGCAGTATTGTTAGTACATTCAAATTCCAACCTACATGCTATCAATTTCATGTTACCTGCCGGATCAATGATGACGTAGCCTGCACCAGCTCCTTCTTTGGACTTTGACCTGTCGAAATATAGAGACCAAATTTGATTTGTATCGGGTTCAAGAGATTGATGTGTGGAAGGTGCGGGCTGCACAAATGCTACGATCTTGGACTGTTACTTTGGATTGACGATAGGTGAAACCTCGGCCATGAAATTGCCGAAGAAGGTGTCCATCCCTTGTACTTCAGGCGAATCAGCAGGAGGTGTGTACGGTTCATTAGGATCATTCAAATCAGTGACCGTGAACTTGAGGTAACGCTCACGGTTTACTCTGATTTTATTAGGCTTGCCATTCTCTGGAAGCCATAAGTGAGACCAGTATGTTGTGAAGTATCCATGTAGATTCTCTGACCAGTCCCTTCTTAAAAACATGCCATACACTTCCGGAATATCCACAACGATTATATCAATAACTTGATGAACCTTAAGGTTAGACGACAATCTAATAAGTACATTCTTTAGTTCGCCTATAACATTAACATTTGTCCGATCAAGTTGTATGATTTTTAAAGCAGATGGTTCCACTTCAGTGTTAATTTTTTGGCAGATGGACCAAGGCATCACATTGGATGATGCCCCTAAGTCAACCATACAATTATGCACATTTCTGCTGAAAATTTCGAAAGTTAAAAGAAAAGGAGGTACGTTCTTGCAAGTACTTAGAGTAGTAGCTTGTGGTTTCTTACTCGCAATTTCTAATGCTACTTTATCTACATTATTTACATTATTTACATTATTTACAAGAACTACAGGAAGGCTTCCTTTATCTTGAGGATCAGGATTATTTTTAGTGGAAGTCTTCTGTGGAACTTTGCTTTGCACAACCTTGTTACCATTTGAATTACCATTCTTGCCATTTTCTAAAATATTTTGCAACATTTTCTGTAACAAAAATGGAAACTTCAACAACTCATAAATAGAAATGTTAGCCCTTAATTTTTTAAGATCTTCAACAACATCATAATCTAATTTAGGGTTCACATTACTCTGTTTCGGCTCAACTGATTTAGATGGCTTTGGAGGTGAAATTGTAGTGTTCTCTGTAGAAGGTTTGTTTGTTGTCTTACTCCTAGTGTTATAAGGGTGAACAGTCTCAAAGTTGGCTTGGAAGATGCTATCCGAGAAGTGTCCAAAGATGTTTGGAGAAGACTCTTCTTCTTGAACTGTCTCTGGTTCGACTACCTCCTCAGGAATCTCAGGAGGCATCAAGTTGTCTTGGGCATCTAGAATTGTTTGAAGAGCACATTGCAAACTTTCTAGATTAAGGCCTTCGATGGTTGGGTTAGGTCGATTGGTAGGAAAGGGATTTTGCAAAGGAGGTTTGTAGGGTCCTTTACTCGAAGAAGCTT
Organism: Picea mariana; assembly: GCA_032191745.1. Classification (NCBI taxonomy): domain Eukaryota; kingdom Viridiplantae; phylum Streptophyta; class Pinopsida; order Pinales; family Pinaceae; genus Picea; species Picea mariana. The sequence continues at coordinate 196,878 of JASDQU010242553.1, read as the reverse complement.
CTTCAGTCGACCTCTTTAAGTCTACAACTTGATTTGATAGCTTTTGAACAACTTTAGTTAAATTTTCCAAATTAGAGTTTTCAGGTTGTGTTTTACTTTGAGTAGGTCTGGAGAGGATTTCAATATTCTTCTTGGAAGAAGAAACAGTCTCAGTTTCATTGCTAGAAGAGTCCTTAAGACTAAGTATGTCTTTTTCAATCTGGCTGGCCTCCTCGAAAGCTTCTAACAACGTGGCCTTTTTAGATCGTTTAACCCAAATAGCTATACTTTGATGTAAAGCTTTAGTGTAGTAAGCTATTACAAGACTCTCAGCGGGCATGGAATTTGCAGGGATTCGATTTTTAAGCGTTAAGAATATTTGATTGAAATCTTTAACTTTTTCTTTTGGGTTCATTTTTAAGCTTGAAAGATCCATGACTAAGACTTCCGGAGGTTTACCATCTCCGAATTTTTCCAAAAAGCATGACTCAAACTTTTCCCAAGACACGATGGTATGGGGCTGTTGGGCAAAGTACCAAGTGGATGCATTACCCTCAAAAGTATAAGGAATATTTGAGATATTTTACTTGCATTTTAATTTCCTAGTTTAGTTGATCTTGGGGATATTTTCCCAGATTATGTAAACAGTTTGATACTATCCACGGGGAGGTTTTACCCTGTGGAGAAACTTATAAATACTTATTATTTTTGTAATAATATGATCCTCATTCGTGGGAGAACAAGGATATGGAATTTTAATACAGACTGAGACAGAATTTGATATTCTGCTACAACTTTAGCTTTTCACAATATCAATATTTTGTTTTAAGTTTATGTGTATCAATTTGCATTTGGTTAATGACTACTTTAGCTATCTTAGTCTTTAGAAAATGATGTAATTTAATCAATGTAATCCATATCTGATTTCTTCCAAGTATATAAAGAACATGGCAATTATTTGATTCAGTTTGTGAATGACAGATTTCTCTTCTTCATAAGTTGAATTATTAAGTATAAGTTTTTGCATAACAGGTTTCCCTTATTGCAAAGATTTATAAATCATATAATTGTTATGATTTTTTATGTCTTGTTTGTCCTGTGAACAACTCAAAGAGCATTGCAGCTAATCGTTCACGAGAAGCTTTTGGATCAATCCGGTGCAAGTTTCCTTCCTCCGACCAGCTTCGAAGTCATCATACACAGGACAGATTTGGAGCGTTTCCAGGTCAGTTAGTCACTTGTTTGTTTACTGTTTTTATTAGTAGTTTAGATCAGATATAAGTTTAGTTAGATTTATAGGTAGAATTAGTATATTAGATTGTTTAATTTCAGTAAATATATTAGATCATTTAATTTCAGTAAGTTTTATTTCTTGTTCATAAAATCATAAAATCAAAAATATATCTCTCGCTGTCTTAGGGCAGAAAGCAAATGATTTTTATAGGTTTTATTCAAATCTGCAAATTGTAGATAATGTATATTTGTGAATAAGTTGTAATTCAATTAGTAATTAGATAGTTAATCATTAGAGTTAGTCTAATAGTAATTAGTAGTTTGTATATAGAATAGTTAGAGTAGTTAATATTTAGTTTTAGTTTAATTTATTTAGTATTAGTTTGTTTTATTTAGTTTTATTTAGTTAGTTTAGTTTGTTTTATTAGTTTTAGTTAGTTTAATTAGTTTAATTTGTTTTAGTTATATTAGTTAGTTTAGATTAGTTTCTTTTCTTTGGTTTTCTTAGGACCTTAGAATGACCAATGGAGTCGTTAAACCCGTCAGGGTGGTTCATTCCAAACGGCTTGGGTTATTAGACAACCCCGGACCGGTTCCACTTTCTCAGTTGAAGGACGGTCAATTTCGCCCGTCAACAGAATCCATCTCAATGGACTACATGTCGGGCCTCCCATCCACGAAGCAGGGAAATGACTGTGTTTTTGTGGTTGTTGATCACTTTTCTAAGATGGCGATTTTGGTTGCCTGCAAGAAGAGCATCACAGCAGAGGCCAATGCTAAGATCTTCTTTGAACGAGTCTAGGTACATTTTGGAATCCCAAAAACCATTGTCTCAGATCCAAACAGTTGATTTCTCAGCACATTTTGGTCAAACCTCTAGTCACTGCTAGACACCAAGCTCACCAAATCTACGGCCTTCCACCCCCAGACAGATGGCCAAACCGAGGTTGTAAATTGAATGATTGTGCATATCCTTCGCATGTATAATTCAAATCACCCTCGCACATGGGATGAGAGCCTTCCCTGTGTCCAACATAGCTACAATAGATCCCTTCATAGCTCAACCGACCACATCCCTTTTCAGGTGGGGTTGGTATTCCAACCATTGGGTCCCATAGATGTTGCACTTCCCGTTGCGGTCACCTCAACCAACTCATATCCTACTCCAACTGAAGTTGACAAAGCCACGGGGTTCATTGAGAGGATCTAACACATCCTCCAACAGGTTCAGGATATCCTATAGAAGTCCAATGACAAGTACAAGCAACACCATGATCAACATCAGGTGCCACATAAGTTTCAGGTGGGAGACAAAGTTTGGTTGCACTTGTAGAAAGAATGCCTTATAGAACCCCATCATAATATTCTCCCACTCTATTATGGGTTGTAAACTATCACCAAGGCCGTGGGGGATAATGATTTTGAGATCAACATTCCTCCTTTCCTTGGTCTGCACCCAGTGTTCAATGTGGATCTCCTTCGCCCTTATTTCCCACCATTATTGGACACCTCAGAAGTAGCAGAACAATTGACACCAATAGAGATCAACCCAGATTGAATACAATAGGCATCCAATGATCATATTGTGGAAACATATATCAAGGGCACTCGACAACAAAGGATACATCTTTATCGAGTCGTCAAAGCAGGGCAGCTCCTGCACCAAGGCAAGTGGCTCACCTAGGGCCAAATTCAATAGAAATTTTCTCATCTGATGGGGGACCTCAATGCAATGGATACCATTTCTTACTAAGGAAGGAGTATTGATACATATGGATATCAGTGGCCACCCACCTTTTCCAATGGGCTAAAAATAGTTTTCTAACAATTTTGTCAATTTACTATTTTTAGCAGTTTTAACTTCTGGGGCCATTTTGAGGGCCTAAATGAAGGATTTTTTGGATTGAGCTCCTCAAAAATATACAAAGGCATGATTGAGCCCCCAAAATAAATCTTGTCAAAGATACCTTTCCAACGGGCTATCACACGCCTAAAACGGAGATCGTATGCAAACGTTACGACCCTGGGAAGTTGATGTAGTAACTTACCCAAACGGGGCCCACATGACTTTTGGCGCTTCATCTCCTAGGGTTAGGTTTTTGGATGTCTAGGGTTTTTGTAATTCTTGTTTATTGTAAAAAGTCCTTCAGAGCCTCTGTTATCGGACAAATCGGTAGGTGCAGACACTAACAGATCTCCCTAGATCCATCTGGATCTAGAACAAAACAGGACATGACACGACTCTTTCCCTAAGTTGTAGTCATTGAATCTACTAAAGAGAGGGAATAAGTGACATACCTTTATATCACTTCCTTAGGTCTCTATTGTTCCTGCTTCGCTATGGTGTTCTTGTGACGTCAGGTCCAAGACAACACAAACCAACCAAAGTGAATATAACAAAGTATATTCAATGTCAACTTATGCATATGATCAAGGAGTTATGTTATAAAATAAGAGTGATTTTATGGAAAAGGGACATGCCGCTGTATTATATTAAATGAAAGTATAAGATACAATCTGATTGTCTTGATGTCGCAATATTCCTTTCAGTGACCCTTTGTTCCAACACACACACTTTCTCTATACTAGCATGAAGAAGACCTGATTCCTCTTGATAGACCAAATAGAGTCTTCAAGCTTCTGTCCAAGCAGGGTTCTTCACACAATTCTTTCACCAATTCTTCATTCAATCCTGCTTAACCTTTTCCATGAGAAACCTTTCAATATATAGGAGAAGGAGAGATGGTTAAATGGATGAGGATGATCCCACCAAATCTAAGAAGTCAATAGAATGACAACCATGTGAATGCCAACTCATTTTCTAAAATATCCCCTTCTAGAACCTTCGAGACCTCTTCTCCTTTCCAAGATTAAAAATAGGTTCACACCCTATATATGGCGCAGACTACGAATAGTTCACACCCTAAGTGTGGGTGGCCTGCAAAATGAAGGATTCTCGCACCCTATATCATAGGCAGCCTGCAAACTCATCTTAAAAATATGTTTTTGGAAGAAGACATGAGCCACTTTTCTCAGGCAAAAAGTCCTTGTTGGGAGCCTGAATACATCACTGTTGAGACATCACCAGAGTGACCAAAATCATGTGTAACAACCTCATTGTAATCTTGTTCTTATGAATGCACGCAGCCGTCAAATCTCTTCTCAGAGATAAGCCACCACCATTCCAACAAGCTTGTTTCCGCTGCATTTTACAGTTTCAGCTTATTTCGTTATTGAATAGAAAACTAGTTTTACTATATCTCTATTATTTTGTTTTAAGAACCTGTTAATAATCTGTATTCATTTCTCTCTGCTCATAAAATATGGATCAAAAAAGGCCACTAAAAGTAATGACGACAAGTTTAAAATTGATTAGAAACGATTTATTATTTAGGGTGCGCAAACTAGTTTAGGATTTATAGCCTTGGGATAGGATTTTTTGAGTAAACTTCTCCAAGTTTATTGAATTCATCATATGTGCCTGACTAAGGGAGTGGTGAAATCCATTGTATAATTGGTGACATCAAGAGGCTCTACTTACACTAGAGTTAAGCACGAGGTTGCATGAAGTTGGTTGAGGGGATATCCCCCCAATACCTTCTTAGCATCAGAGATATTTATGGGGATCTATTTGTATATGGGGTTCTTGCGAGTACCTTTACCTCTATGAGAGGCAATTCTTTCGAGATTTCGGGCTTTTCTACCCTGCCCATACGGTAGACATGATTAAGACTATTCTCCTGTGCATCGAATATATCGTGGTGGATTAGATGCTTGACATAGGTACCACATAGGTTACTTGCAGGAGTTATTCTACAGGTACCCTAGGTTAGATAAGGGTTAGACAACACATAGCCTTTATGGAGGATTACCTCTCCGAGGGGATCTGACTGACTAGTTGTTAATACCACAAGGGCCCTTATAACTAATTTTTATACCTCTAGTCTTTTGCAGGGAGTCTCAGGTCTTCTTAGGTGAGGAATACCTACTTTAGGGAAGGAGGCCCCTTTTAGCCACTTTATCTTGTTTGTGTGCATATTAGCCTTTTGTTTTTTTTGGTGTTCTTTTTGATTATCAGTTGGCCTTAAGATTTGTTTTTTATTTCTCAAGTCTTGAGTCATTGTGGATCCAGACCAACTTCCCCATAGGTCTCAATGTTTGTTAATATTACCATAGTATCTTGATTCTTTTCCTTCTAAAAGGTGTAAAGTTATCAAACGTGGTACAAACACCTCCACCTACCAGACTTGTGATTATACAAGGATGAGTACAGAGTCAAGTCATAAAGATACTAGGAGTCCCTCGACTCCCATTCCTACTATAGTTAATAGTGTTCCTTCGACACCTTCAACCACTACCGTTGTTGTGCCGACGGTTCCCATAATCACTCCTATCCAGCCTGTGGTTGCTACTAAACCCATTGTGATGAACCCTTTTGGGTATATTTTTTCTACACCTGGATATAGTATTCATTCCATCCCTACAACCTCTATCCCTTTTGTTAGCACTAAAAGTCACACTTTGACTTCTAAAGTGTAAGCTCAACACCCATCAGAATGTAAAAGATAATTTTGGTTTTGAATAGGTGGATCGGCAAGATGGATAAAGAAAGAGAGAGGGTTGCAAACTGTAGATCAATAGGCTACACCAATGGGCAATGGAGTCACAAACATCCTACTCATCGAAGGCACAAAAGTTGCTCAACAGAAAACAAGATTATATGCTAATAAGTGGAATAATGAAGAAGGAAAAAATAAGGTAGAATGTTCACTAAATAGAGATCCTCTCAATTTAATGAATCAACAAATACTTGAATATAAACAATGACTAATGGGCAAAATACAACAGATCCTCTACTGCTCAGGGATCCATAAATCATTGACATCCTTTGATCCTCAAATATGCAATATATTCAAATAATAAGAAATATAAACATAAGAGTTACAATCTTAAATCACAGCTCTCATGAGTCCCCAATAGAAGTAATGCTTACAATCCTAAAATGCCCACGGGCTTACAAATGAACACACACAGGAAAATTGCTTGCTACATCTCTCTCTAGCCTCTCTTGGCTCCTGAATATTATTCTCCAATAGAGATATCCTTCCTTAAATAGAAAATAGCATCCAAATAACCTTAGTAGGCTGAATCCCATCTCCTCCATTGGATTCTAAGCCTTGGAGATAGGTGGCAACAATCAAAGAGACAAAAATCCAACAAATTGCTAATTTTCAAGAATTTGTTGGAAGTCATTAATAAATTGTTTCCACCTCATGCATGATACCTTTGATGGAGATAAATATTTATTGCAGGTGTCCATTGACATCTAAATTATCCTTTAGAATCCATTCAAATCCTCCTTGACAGGTGGAAACCTGACAACAAGGCGAATACCAAAACCATGACCGCAACATGAAAATAGGTAGCGTCGTTGTGCAGATTCGGCAGCACCACTTCTATGTCTAATATATCTCCAACCATAACACATTTTGAAACACTAAGAGAGGTTTTTTTTATTTGGAATGTTATGAACTAAAACCTCCACCAGTTTTCAAAACTACCTTCTCAATTGTTCATAATCCAAGTTTCAAGTTAGTGACTCAAAACTAGTAAAATAACTCTGCACAATTCATTTTCTGCCAGAATTTAGGCAGCGAATTTAGGTAGCGCCCGCCTGTGTGTCTGCGTGTGATTGGGTAGTTCAAATACATGAGTGATTTTGATGATTGAACTTGGATATCGGGCATAGCCCAATATATTTTCAATTTTCCCCAAAATAAATAAAAAATCCCATAACAATTGTATTCATTTGCCAAAATGAATAATGAAGTATTTATGCAATGCTGAGGCATAAACCAATATTGTGCTAACATAGGATCCATGGGGGATAGATTCCTCCCTGTGAGGCTCTAAGAACTCTTGTAGTTTCAGTGCCTTATCCTAGGGCTACTCCCATCCTTTAACCTCTCCAATCTTCTTTGATCTGTGAACTTCAACTGAAACCAAATGCAAATGAAAACTGGAACTGACAAAAATGATGAAAATGATGCTTGTTCAACAAGATTATTGCACACACCTACTCTAATTATTGGGAAAATGAAGAATTCAAGTTACATGAAACAACCAATGAATCCATTTCATCATTTTTTCAACTGTTTGAAGCTTTGAAATGTGTTTCCTTAAGCACCATAAGTAATTCTTACTTGAAGGTAGGTCAAAAAAAACTTTGGCAATACACTTTCCATTGAATAAATCAATGAGCCTAAGCCCACTTTCTGCTTGTAGATAGGCTGCAAATGGATCCTTAAAAACATCATCAATACTTTCCCCTGTGACATTGCTTTGTGGTAAAAGGAAAAGTATTGCATTAGGTCCTTCCTCCACTGTTCTTGGTTATTGTATCGCTTGTTGATTTTTTGATTCATCCTCAATGCATATGGCCTTGGTCCACTCCTGGTCATGAGGTGTATTAGGAAGAAGGCTTAGTGATGATTGTCTTTCTTTAATTTCAACCTTTCTCATCTGATCACATGGCATTTGATCTTGGTTGCTTGATGAAACTGGGCTTGTGTCTTCAAGAGGAATAGGGGGTTGATAGGGTAGTTCATCACAATTAGAAGTTCTTGGGAAACTACATTCTTTTGTCTTGTCTTTTGATTGTGAGGGATATTCATCATATCTTGGCTTATGGTCCCAATTTCTCAGTTTTTCACCCTGTAAAATTAGATTATCATCTTTTTCTTCTTTTTCCGCAACAAAAATATGACATGAGGGTTGAAACAAGCTATTGTTTCTTTGATCTGGAGGGTACTTCTATGATATAAGGTATTCAACAGACTATTCATGGAAATCATCTTCATAATCATCATACAAAGGTGAATCAATGACCATTTGACTATTAATGGCTGAGGGGATTAGTACAATAACTGGGACAACTGGTTGTTCAGTGAAAACATCCTCATAGTCATGAAAACTTGGCAAATCATGGCACACTGGTTCATTAACAATAGGAGAGATTAAAATAACAACTGGTAAGCTATGAATTCATTCATGAAAAGCTGCAACACTATTCTCATGATGAAATAAATATGAACCTAAGATGACCTCTTGACTTAAAGAATCGAGAAAAGGAGGAGAAAGGGAAATGATGAATTGTCCATATTGATCTTTCTCTTGGGGACCTAGATTTTGACATGAACGATGCATTTTTTCTTCAAATTTAGGAAAAGCATTATGAAACTCATCATCTAAGTCCTCTCTACAATCATCCCCTTCATCAGCATTGCTAGAGGAATCATTTGTTGATTCCTAAATATATGATGCATACCCCTCACAACAATTCTCAAAAAGTCTTTTGGCTTAGTAAATTATCTTGCAATGAGAATAAAAACCATCATGAAATTCCTTCAAAGAGGAAATACTAGAAGCAGGGAGTGTTCTATACCATTGCCTCACATCGCCTTCCAATGAATACATGAACATTTTCATCAATATATCTTCATGATGGATGTCAAGTTGCTGCATCAAAGCATGAAATTCATGAACATACTCAACAGGGTTGTCATCCTTACCTTCATAAAATCTAGGCAGTAGATATTTCCATTCATCAATAAGAGGCACAGGATGTGGATAATCATCTATGGCTAAGAAATTGAGTGGGGCAAACCTCTTGGCCAGGATAGCCTTCATATCCATTTAATTGGTCTCATTCCAGTGGAGTCACCAACAGATTATGAACAATGGAGTCACCATGGTAAATGTGCAGTCTTGAAGGTGTCCAAGTTTAGTTAACATCTAAAGCTGGAGCTGTGCAATGTTGTTCTTCCCAGGGAGATTTTCAATCTGCTCAAATCCATCCCCGGCAATGATGCCAAAAATGTTAGCACTGAAAGTCACACTTTCACTTCTAAAGTGTAAGCTCAACACCCATCAGAATGTAAAACATAATTTTGGTTTTGAATATGTGGATCAACAATATGGATAAAGAAAGAGAGAGGGCTACAAATTGTAGATCCATAGGCTACACCAATGGGCAATGAAGTCACAAACATATTACTCATCGAAGGCACAAAAGTTGCTCAACAAAAAACAAGATTATATGTTGAAAAGTGGAAGAATGAAGAAGTAAAACATAAGGTATAATGTTCACTAAAAAGATATCCTCTCAATTTAATGAATCAACAAATACTTGAATATAAACAATTATTGATTGGAAAAATACAACAGATCCTTTGCTGCTCAGGGATCCATAAATCACTGACAACCTTTGATCATCAAATTTGAAATATATTCAAATAAGAAGAAATATAAATAGAAGAGTTACAATCTAAAACCATAGCTCTCATGAGTCTCCAATAGTAGTAATTATTACAATCTTAAAATGCCCACATGCTTACAAATGAACACACACAGGAAAATTGCCTGCTACATCTCTCTCTAGCCTCTTTTGGCTCCTGAATCCTCTTCTCCAATAGAGATATCTTTCCTTAAATAGAAAATAACATCCAAATAACCTTAGGAGGTTGAATCCAATCTTCTCCATTGGATTCTAAGCCTTGGAGATAGGTGGCAACAATCAAAGAGACAAAAATCCAACAAACTGCTAATTTCCAAGAATTTGTTGGAAGTCATTAATAAATTGTTTCCACCTCATGCATGAGGCCTTTGATGGATTTAAATATTAGGTGAAGGTGTCCCTTGAAATATGAATTATCCTTCATAATCCATTTGAATCCTCCTTGACAGGTGGCAACCTCCCAACAAGGCGAATACCAAAACCGTGACCGCTACAGAAAATTAGGTAGCGTCGTTGTGCAGATTCGGTAGCGCCACTGATATGTCTAATATATCTCAAACCATAACACATTTTGAAAAAATGAGAAAGGTTTTCTTTATTTGGAATGTTATGAACAAAAACCTCCTCCCGTTTTCAAAAATACCTTCTTAATTTTTCATAATCCAAGTTTAAAGTTAGCGACTCAAAACTGGTAAAATAACTTTGCACAATTTGGTTTTTGCCAGAATTTAGGTAGCGAATTTAGGTACTACCCACTTGTGTGTCTGTGTGCGATTGGGTAGCACAAATCCATGAGTGATTTTGATGATTGAACTTGGATATTGGGCATATCCTAATATAGTTTCAATTTTCCCCAAAATAAATAAAATATCCCATAACAATTGTATTCATTTGCCAAAATGAATAATGAAGGATTTATGCAACGCCGAGGCATAAACCAATCTTGTGCTAACACTTTTTTCTTATGGTATGTCTAATTTCACATCGTAATATTCATCCTCCATTCCAACATCTAACCCAAATACTAGTACATGGTTTTGGGGCATGGCTCCTCCGCATATTCCTATCTCATTTGGGGGTGCTCATATCCCTCAAACGACTCCTATGGTTGGAATCCTTCCTCCTTTTCACCCCGGGTCTAATCCTAGTGTTAATAATTCTATATGGAGTGGTCAAATTGGTGGACAAGTTGTTGCTTATGTTACATCCTTTACACCTACTTCCTCCACACCGATTCCGACCAACACGTTTGGCATGAAGAATCCAACTCTATCCTTCGGATTCACACTGGAGGAGGTTAGTTTCAGACCTTCGGCAAACCCCAACCTAGAGCTACTCTGGATGGGGGAAATATTTACAACCCTCATCATAAAATTCCTACTGGAATGGTTCCCAACTAACCCTTTATGAATTAGTTTGGAGGAGGGTTTTCCAATCCCTGACAGGGCCATGGTGCATACGAGAACCCTTGATGGGTTGTGATTCCCTAGCAACAATGTTTCCTAAGAGCTTGGGGCCAGATTTCACAACCCCATATTCCTTTTATTCCCACGCTAAATCTACTAGACTTATCTAGATTAATGAATGATCATGTGCGTCATGACCCATCATGGCCCCCTGTCCCCACCAAGCTTCCTTCGAATATTTTGAAATTCGAAGGCAAGACTGGTGAGGATCCCAGTGATCACATTACAAATTTACATCTTTGGTTCTCTTCTAATTCCCCTAACTACAATTCTATTCATTTAATATTGTTTCAACACACCCTCATGGGGGTTGCAGTGAAACGGTATATAGAGCTACCTGGGGGGATGTACAAAACTTTTAATCATATGGTTGTAGTCTTCCTCAACCACTTCCAATTGTCAATTGGTTATGATGTCGACATAGAACTTATGTCGACCTTTTGCTAGGTCAAAGCCACCCATATCTCATATCACATCCAAGAGTGGCGTAGACAGAATAGGTTGATCAAGGCCTACATACCTCCAGAGTTCCTTTTAGAATGGTTCCTTAAGTCTTTACAGCCTTATATTTCAAATCATGTTTCCACATCCAGATTTATGTCTCAGGAAGAGGCAATTTTTAAAGCCCAACAGTTAGATCTTATATAAGATCAGTCTGGGATGTTATACAAACTTCTTCTGCACACACTGAGGTCAAGTTACAACCCTATACAAAATCCTGAACCTCATGTTGATGGTATTGTAGGTTCCACAAATCTGAAATCCACAGACTTGGTGACAAGCCAGTTGAAAGAGTTGTCTCTAAACCAGTCTGTAGCAGGGAAAGCTTCATCAGTGTCTTCCACTCCCACTTAGTCAGCATATGTACATTCTGTGTAGTCTTCGACCAACCCAAATTCTAACCAACATCCAGGAGGGAATAAAAATAAAGGGGGGGAAACAACCACAAGGTTGGGAAGAATAATAATAAAAAACCCAAGGACAATAGTAATAATGAGAAGTCGAATAATAATGTTGGTGAGGAAAGAAAGAACAACAAAAGGTGAAGTTTCCCTAAAAATATTTGTACATATGATCACCTTACCCACTTGTGCCCCAAACTTGTAGAATTTGTCAGGATTTTATCTCTACTGCCCGTTGTGCTGACTAATCAATTTCCACATAATCAATACATGTCCTTGATCTCCCTGAATGTCAGAAATGCGGTGAGTGGAAGTCAAAACTCACCAGCACAAGACAGTGACCATATGTGCATCAATATGGTTAAGTCTCAGGTTAATGTAGCCACTTGTTCTCGCGGTTACAGTTCTTCACAAACTGTACCTAGACTCGAGTCTCCCCCTCCATCAGAGAAGCCTTTACAGATCGAAAAACTAGATCCTTTTCCTCGTATTTCGAAAGGAGTAATCAAGCACTCTACTGACAACCCTAATTCTAGAGCTGCACATAATTACTCTATTGTTGAGGATCCGGGTCAAACCCCTTGTCCAATGTTAGATCTAGAGGTACTCCAGACGCATCCTTCATAGAGGAATGCCTTTCTATCTATGTTAGAAGCTCTAGATCCTTGTTGATATAAGGTTATCAAGTTTGACGTCACAAATGTGAAGCCTCACATGCCTTACCATGTGGCATTCCAAATCCACGTGAGTTACTCAAAGTATACCATCAAACACATTATTATTGATGAAGGCATTGCAACATGCATGATTTCATTAACCTATTGGAAATCCATTGGCTCTCCAACCTGTTGGTTGTGGAGCCTGATTATCTTCCTGATTTAGAGGTCTTTTACTTTTAGCCGTGTTTATACCCCATGAAGTATTTACACCCCAGAAGTATGTACACTCTTCCACGCGGGGGAGTGCAGAGGGGGGGTACCCTC
>JASDQU010242553.1:166328-183919 GCA_032191745.1 Picea mariana | reverse complement strand
ACAGAAGCTAGTAAAGATATTATTTGATTACAAAGGTTTATGGAGGAATTGGGAAAGAAGCAGGAGAACAACAGGTTGTACTGTGACAGTTAGAGTTCCATTCACCTTGCAAAGAATTCAGCCTTCCATTCGAAGACTAAGCATATATAGTTGAGGTACCACTTCATACGATCTACCTTGGAAGATGGACAATTGAAGCTGGAAAAGATACACACTAGCTAGAATCCTGCAGACATGTTAACAAAGGGAGTAACCAGGGAGAAACTGAGTTCTTGCTCAGTTTCAGTTGGTCTTCAAGAATGAAGATGAAGATGAGAAATTTGTCAGGTCCAAGAAGGTTCAGAGTCCAGCATATAGAGCATAGGTGGAGTTGTTGAGATCAGTCTCCAAGTGGGAGATTGTTGGCTGTGGAGCCTGATTATCTTCCTGATTTAGAGGTATTTTACTTTTAGCCATGTTTATACCCCATGAAGTATTTACACCCCAGAAGTATGTACACTCTTCCACGCCGGGGAGTGCAGAGGGGGGGTACCCCCTCTACGGGGTTCGGGGGGCCTATCCCCCCGGCTGGGGGGTCTGGGGGCAAGTGGGGGTTTGGGGGCGAAGCCCCAGAAGAAAAAATTGCCTTGTAAAAGTATATTGTAATTTCATTGTAAATCTGGACCGTTGCTGGATAATAATAAAGAAAGGACCTGGCAATTTCTCTGGTGGACATAGCCCACACTGGGTGAACCACGTAAATCTGTGTCTCTCTTGTATTGTGTATCCTTAATGTTTTGTTTCCACATTTGTTTTATTTTATTGCTCCGCGGTCCTGTTTTTCTAACACAACCCTCTCTCAATATCCGACCATGTTGATTTCTTTTGACAGTCATTATTTCTGCCCTCATGGTATTCTTCCTGCCTTCCCCATCCAGTTAGGTAGTGTTGGCATAGGGGTGGACCTAGGGTTAACTACTTCAACGACAAACCAACAAAACCCTAACTATCAGCCCTTTCAACAACATATGCAACGCAAGAGAAGTCTCACCAGAGGTATAAGTAGGGGGGTTACAGGACTCAAGTGTTTGTAACCAAGTTGGGACACAAATCTGTGATTACAACATTTCACAGGGTACTTAGGAACAACATATATTAATTCATTATCTTTATTCACATCGTAGATAAAACCTAAGTACATATCAACGCAATAATAATGATAAAATACACATCACACTTAGCATCATAAGTCATATCTAACACATTCAACATATACATAGAATTAAAAATTCATAGATCTATCTATCATTCATAACATTCAATGCACTAAAAAAATTCACAGCATAAACATTATAGCACAAATAAAACCATCAACACAAGATTTACGTGGTTCACCCCAGTGTGGGGCTACGTACACCAACGACTTCTTCTTCTTTATTAGTCTTTAGTCTCTTACACCCATATTATCCTGTGCACTAAGCCACAAAACCAAGCTTCGCACTGGATAGGTGATCTACGCACCAAGCACTAGATCCACCTTCCCAAAATCATGTCAAGGCATAGAGCCAACTCCTCTATTATGCACAAAGCCTTACATACATAGTATGTGGCACAAAGAAACTCAGAACTACTTGACTCTTGCACTTAGCTACTTACACTGCTAATTCTAAATTACATTCCTTCTTATTTATACTTTTACATCCCTTACAAAAAGGCCTAAACATGGGTAAACCCATGGGCCTACATCCCCTAAACCCTAATACCCAAAACCCTAGTGAACCCCTTGTTGGGTCCACAAAACAAGTGAGATCCGGCGATTTCAGCTCCACCTAGGTGCTCCATCTTTGACCATCCTGTTGAAGTATAAAAGTGTTCAAACCTAACCGATGTTTCCTCAAAACTTGGTTGAGGGACAACAGGCCCCCAAAACTCACATGTGCCACGTCCCGAGTCACTCAAATCTAAGCAACACTACTTCGAAGGCCTTGAGTTTAGCTCGATCTTCCTCGACCTGTTTCTTCGTCTGCGCCTCCTGCTCAAAAAAATACTAGATCAATTGCTCTATAACAAGCCCTTCCAGGCATTGTTCCACTTTCACAACCACTTGGTCCAGTTATGAACCTTGTCCTTCGATCTCTTCAAACACCGTGCAGGCTTCATCCTACACCGGTTGTAGCTTATGTGTGACTTACATTACTCTAACCTTAATGGAAGTAATCTGTTGCTGGACTGTATGTTTTTCTTGTGATCTCTTCATTCTCTCGACTACAATGAGTGAATTCATTTGTAATTGTACTGACAGTGGCTGCTATTGCGCCTCCTGTAGTTGCGCTTCCAACTTCCTAAGTTTTGGGTCTTTCGTGAGGCATTCGTAGGTCTGTGCACTTCTGTTGCTTAGCTTATTGCATTATCAGGCGAGGACTCTGATCCTTTACACTGTTCTTGTTGCACCTCTTTTTCCACCTAGATGAGCAAAACAGAGGTGCTTACAAGCTTAGTTGGGTTAGCTAAGCAAGACAGCTATAAAGGAAAGGGTTAGAGAAAGAAATATAAAATAACAACTAAGAATTAAACTAAGAAATAAAAGAACAACTAAACTATTTGAGCATAAGGACATAAGAACTAAAAACCAATAAGACTCATGTCACCAATGGCAAGATTTATATTAGTGAAAGAAAACACCAAGAAGAAAGAAGACTATGAGTCCCTTCTTCCTCCAAGGGAGGGTGCTTGGACCCCCACAAATAAGCTCTTCTTACAACTTTGAATGAAAATGATGAAAGAATCCCAACCTAATCCACTCAAGAGGTGAGATGGATTGCCCAATGTAATGGTGCTAGTATACTCTTGATGAGAATGGAGGATTCCTCAAGAGAATAGTAGCAGCATAACTTTGCTATTGAATTCCTTGAAAATGAAGTGCACCCATGGCCTTGTTTTATAGAACCTCTTTGAGGTATTGTGCAACTAGCTTGTAGTGTGAAAAGAGGCTAATTTGGGCATTTTTAGGTCTTTGACCAGCCACCCAGTTGGGTCCAGTTGATATTTGGGTGTCAAATCAACTTGGAATCTGAACCAGAAGTGGGTGGGAGGCCGACCAATCTCATAAATACGTCGTTCTCAGATGTGTGCAGATTTTAGCGACCACAGTCGCGCATCGGGCGCATGTGCGCTTTTCCTGCATTTCTGGTTTGCACATGTACATGCACGCCTTGTGTAGTCATAGTGCACCTTAATTTTATCACTGGTTGTATAGTTTTGGACCTTTTGGAAATGATTTTGTGGTAATTTTTATCCATGGGTGATCTCATAACTGTTTGACAATGCTGCATTCTTGTAACCATTTGCGGATGAAATTTCAGTGATAACAGATGCCCCCTGATGGATAAGGTTAGGAGCATACATATAGCCAAAATCCATCAATGTTTCTTCTACTGAGAGTGTCGTTGTAAGAGAGAGTGATATTGGGAGTGTCTAGAGTTACCCGTTGGAGGGAGAAGGGAACCTGTAGAACCCAACCTTCCATAAGGTGTGTAAAAATAAACTGTGTACAAATGAGGCGGGCATGCCCCATGCTCATGTCATGTAACTCAAAAAGGAATGGTGTGTTGATGTAGACAACTACAGTGCCCTCGGGGGCGGTCGTGATAAAGGCAGAAGACAATTTTGTGGAGGAACATACTCTGAACAGTAGGCAGTGACATATGTAAGAAATATCACGGATTCTGTAGGCATTGATAGCCCAACCAAGTTTAGAGGTCTTCGGCAAATATAAGAAACAACTGCAATAGTCACAAAGTAAGACCCACCGTAACATGAGAAAGTGTTGAAGTCAAATGTTATGGGGGTCAATAACAGCAGGGAGAAATTGTGGTTCTCCCTAAGCCATCTAAGACCTCTCATTGGAAAGGTAATGAGGGTCAAGATACTGTCACCCTTCTGGAAAACTATGTTGATGTCGACAAAAGGGGGACGTGACTCCCAAAAGAAAAGGGCTTCATGAAATATAATAGGTGAGGTTAGGAACTGGAGGAGGTACATGGTCGAAGTCAATATGTATGAATACTCAAGACTGCGCTTGGTTGGGGGTATATGTGAAGTATAAGTGGCCACAACCATGCAACTAGGTCGAGTGTCAGGGGGACAACAAGACGTAGGATAAGTTGTGCTAGAGGTGGGACAAAGTGAACAAAATCAAAGGGCAGAGGTAAGTGGCATGTGGGATACTCAGAGTATATGGATGATTTCAATAGGGTTAGATGATAAGGAGTGCCCCAACCAAGGGAGACATGGGTTGCATTTTCCAAAAAGGGAAGAAGGTCGCCAAAGGTGACGACAAAAAGATATGTAAATGTTGGAAACAAAGGCTTTTTACAATTTACCAAATAAATAAAGAATAATTTGGGATGAGTGTACAAATGCAGAAACGGGTGCCCCAATGCAATATGGTTGGGTCGGTGAGGGCACATTTTTTCTTGGAGAACTGGTGGAGGGTGGGGGCCCCATGGGTGGGTTTCCGTATGAGGTAGATGAAATGGAGGGAAATTTGTGGATGGGCAAACTGATTGTGGATGAAATGGAGGGTTCATGATACTGCGGAGGTGCAATCAAAATAGAATCTTGAAGATATAATCTGGGAGTCCATTGGGAAAGCTAGAAAAATGAGGAGAAGGATTATGTGGTTGATTCACAACAGGATGTAATACTATTGGGAATCTCATTCCTAAAGGGTTGAAAAACAACATGAGTGTCAAAGTGCCAAAGGGTGCTATGAATGGGACAACTCATGTGGGGGAGAGTGCTACCGGGTGTCAGTACCTAAGATGCAATGGAGGTGTTGGTATTACAGAGCCAGAGATGGGGATCCTAAAAGAAAATTTTAGAGGGTGTGACTAGAGATGCAATTGAGATTCAAAGGGAATAACTACATCCCAGTGTTGATTATATACCTAAAGGGGTTGCGTTGATGTATGATGACCAAGTACCTGCACACATGAAAACCAAATACCCAACGTGAACAATATCTGAAGAGAATCGAACATACAAGCATTTATTTGATAATTTTGAACATGAGCAGGCGTACCTGAGTGTTTCATGGGAAGATGCTCTGTCGGGGAAAAGGGAAAATGTTAACCTGATGGAAATGTCTATGTAAGAGGCTGAAGATGGTTCAGAAAACAGAGCTTATGGGATCCTGTACCAAAAAATGAATGTGGGAAAAAGTGCTTAGATATGGACGGTGGGTCCATAATGCCATCCCAGTTTTACTGACAATATGGACGATCGGGCGGTAATTTGGTGGGATTTGGGGGTAAATCCTTGGATAAGTCATCCAAGAACCACAGAGGAATAGGGAGTGCCTCTAGTTCACGAGAAATGATATGAAGAATCTAAAGTGGTGAGGTGAGTTCAACCATCGATCCTGTAGGGGGCGCAGGGGTTTGAATCAGGGTCATTTGGCGTTGCTTGTATTCAATGATCATAGGACATTGATATGTAAATGATCTAAGGATTCACATAGAGAGCAAGGGCATCTCATACGTTCATTGATTGAAGTTGTGAGATAATGGATGTTAGTAATTTTTTGTATGGATGATGTAGCAGGATTGGGTTCGTTTTGGAAGCTTTGGTGTACTACGACTAATGTCTGTCAGAAGTGAGGTAGTGCTGGGAAATGGTGTGTATAATTGCCATATTCTAAACATATAGCACAAGTGAATTTGGTTCGTAGCCCTTTGCTACTTGAGTGAGGGGTGGTAGCAACAGTACTTGCTACAGTGGCGAGTGTTGATGGTGTTTGATTGAGTGGAATCAGGTTCCATAACTCAGGTAGAGATGGGCATTTGTTGGTTTGGTGTCCATCTTTCTCACATAGAGCGCAAGGGGGATAGATGCATAGGGGAAGTGGAGCTGTGGGATCCTTCTTCTTTCTCCTACCCCCAGCTGTGGTAGGGAGGTTAGTGAGTGGGGGTGTAGAGGGTATGGTGGGAGTGAGTATGGGAATTGTCATTGGGACTCCTTCCGTTTGGGGGGGAAGGGATGGTTGAGGGAGCATCTTTGGTGGATGTAAATACCAAAATGGAATTGCTAACACCATATTAGGGAGGGTAAGCATTGCAGCTACTTAGAAATCTTGTATGCCTGGTGGAGGGTAAAAGAAGGGCATTTGAGTAATGGCTTGGGGAACTATCTCCCAAACTGGGATATGGCCTTGGGGAGAGGTGAAATCGTGAACTGCTGGAGTCGATGAGTTCGCAGGAGGCTCATGAGGGGGGAGCTCTGCGACTAGTGGGACGTCAGATATGATAGAAGCCTCCCTAGGAGGAAGGGTATCCTCTATGTCAGTTCTGTTAGACGATATGACGCATACTTGATTGAAAGGATGAAGGAGCGGTGGTGCACCATGGTAAGTTCCTAACAATGATGGGTCTTTGAAAATCTCGGGACCCATTTCGATGAGTGGGTATGTGTCATGACTTGAGTGGATGAGAGGGAGAATGTTATCGATGTTGGCAGAAGGGTTAGGCTCACAATGTGAGACTTGGTCAATGGAAATGATCTTCCCGTTATGGGGGAACATCATTGTTCGAAAGACGAAAGAGGAAACTGCCTTCATAGCGTACATGTAGCTACGACCGAACAAGATATTCTAATCGAGTGGGGCATCGATAACTTCAATGTCGATGAGAATGGTCTTGCCCCCGAGTTCTACAGGGACATTTTGGAAGATCCCTTCAAGAGAAGATGGTCATCCGTCATAAGCTCTTAAGGTAATGGCAGATGGTATGAGTTAGTGGGAACCAAGTTTCTTCCATACAGACTTGGACATCATGCATGTGGATGCACCTTCATCGATGATGCACCGATGAACTGTAATGTTCCGAATTTTTACTGGGATTTGAAAAGAAATTAGAGTGGGAAGGCAAGGTTCTCTACTGTCGAGATCAAATGTGATGAGTTGGGTATCCATGGGGTCAACTACCCCCAAGGCGGAAAGTAATGATTTTCATTGAGTAGGACAAGTTTGAAGGACTTCTAATACTAACATGGCAGCCGGGGATTATGCTAAGTCATCGACCAAACTGTAATTATGAGCCACCCTAGTCTGGGGGTTGTGGACATTCCTGCGCAATAGGATGCGAGGAATGCAAAGAGGTGTTTCGGCGTTAAGGCAAGGAATCACCAACGGGGGTCCCGTTGGTGCGGGGATTGTTTCTGGAGGAATGGGAGGAGACTCAGTGGGTCCACGGTATTGACGACTATGTGTTTGCAGAAGGATTTCTTCCTCACTGGTGAGGAGGATAGTACAATTTGCGGGATTGTTTGGGTTGAGGTAGTGTCCCAACTGTGGTGGGGTAGGCTATGTTTCCTGTTGGGTGTTTATCACACCCTGGTGTGGAATGGGATTCTGCAATATAGCTAGGGGGGGGTTGTTGCACGTATTGTTGTGGGGCCTGCTAAGGGCCAGTTGGTGTTGGAGGATGTGGTAGACTGCTTGAGTCTTTCAGCCATTTAAAATCAATGATTTGGGGACAATGATGAGTATAATGACCAAACTCACCGTAAAGGGCACAAGGGAATGTGGTTCTAACAGTATTGTTATTTCTCCCTTGACACCTATTGTTATTTCCCCCCTGGGGGTTCTGATTCCCTTGATTCTGGTTGCCCCTAGTAGGTTGGTTTTATTGGGGGTGATTCCCGCCTTGGCCTGGGTTGTTATTGTTCCTGTTTTTTCCTTTCTTTTTGGCATTATTTGACTGATGGGTCAGATTTGTCGTATTCAGCTGTTCAAAATTTTGATATTGCTGAAGGGGAGAGGGTTGAACAAAATTCACCCCAGCATGAGGGTGTGGGGGAGCCATGGGCTGTGGAGGACCAGGGAATGGAAAGTATGGATTCTGTGGGAGTTGTGATCCATAAGGTACATAGGAAGGCGTGGTGCTTTCTCTAGTACTTAGAGTATAAGCTAAGGTAGAATGGGTACCAGAACTTGTTTGGATAGGTGGGTGTATTGGGGGTGCCGACGGTGGCCCACCGATGGGTGGACGAATAGCAATAGGGTATTGTTGTTGATAAGGGGGTGGGGGGTAATAAGAGGTTCCCCCATATGCCGACGGATATTGAGGTGTGCCATACATTGGTGGTGGTTGGGGTTGTGGACTATGGTGAGTGGTATTACTAATCAATCCATCTGCTGAGTGAGACATCCCAAGTTTGTCTTGACCGAATGGCACAGGTTTTGGGAGATCAGGAAGTACTATGTATAAGTACCTTGAATTTGAATAGATGAGGTTGTATTGTTGAGCCTTACTAATGGCTTCTTCTTCTGATTGAGGGAAGGTGGAAGCTACATCTTTACTGAGGAGAGAGACAAGTGATCTGAGAAACCAGTCAAGACACTGTTGTTTGGTGGTTTTAGCTTTACACAAACTACATCGTCTACGCCACTTGTGAATGTGATTAGAGATATGTGTGGCTGAGGTTTGTTTGAAATTAGACAGTATTTCAAGACCATTTTCGTGGCGGATTGGTAATTGGAAGAAGGTCAAAAATGCTTTGGCAAAGGACTCAAAAGTCGCATGGGACACCGATTTTTCATCTACATACCATTTGGTTGATGGGCTAGTGAGTGTGCATTGAAATAAGCATAGCCTGATGGAATCATCCATAATGTTGTTGGAAGAGCACCATAGGTGGAAAGTCATGACATGGTTGGCAGGGTCATCTCCTGCCTTTCCTTCAAACTTGGGGATGTCTGAAGGTAGTTTGGTAGGCATTGCAGGCCATGTGGGGTCATGCAATATAGGATCATTTGTGAGTTTTCTTAGATCTGGTATGTTAAGAGAGGCCAAATATTGCATCTGTAGTGGGGGTGGAGGATTAGTTCCAGCCATGGTGTGAGTGTTCTGTGAACTTGACCCTTGAGGGGGGCTAGGTGGGTTGGTACTTCCTCCTTGAGAGGAAGGTGGCCCCTCGCTTTCATGTAAAGGAGAGAAAGTGGATGGAGGGACTTGGGAAGTAGACCCAAATAATGTGGAACCAAGCAAAGCTGGTCCTAAGACAGTGGCACTCACTGGAGTGTGAGAAGGTGGGGCCAATGAGTTGGCAAGACTAGGAACTCCCCCTAAAATAGGAGGGAGGTTTAGCAAGCGTCTGGAATGACGGGGGTTCTGTGGGTCCCCTATGATGTTTGCCTAGCTGAGTGGATGTGTGCGAAGTGGGATGAGAGAAAATAAACAAGAGCCTTTGTTGCAAATTTTGAACTTAACACGATATGTATCTAAATCAAAATGTAATCATAAGTGCATCATACATAAAGTTTTTTGAAAAAGAAGCATATACGTGGATAAGTGGATTTTGTTCGCGTGGGAAAGCAAAGAAAACAAATGCTCGTGTCCTAAAAGACGTAACGTCCTTCCTCTCAAATAGCACTGGACCTTCCAATAGTACTCAACAGTGGGGTATGAAGTCACCGGAAGAGAAACTAATGAAGGATGAAATAATCAGTTATAATGAGGGGTAAAGGGGGCATATCCCAAAAGAGCTGGTGATATTTCCCAATAGCCACACAAAATCTTATCAAGGTGCAATTGCAGCCCACAATTCCCACCTGGGTAGATGTCCTAAATTTTGGTCACTAGGTACCTCGGTCAAAGTGCGACATTTAAATTTTTGGCCTAATAAATGGGTCACGGGCTGGATCCCGTCCAAGAGGTGGGCACCTCAAGGCGGGATGCACAGAACAACCAGACCTCAGCCTTCAACCGTTCATGGGTATCTCCCTACCTTATGGTGTTAGGAACACTTGACTTGGAGGATTTTTATTTCCCTATTTGACAACTTCTATTGTTTTGACAATGTGAGAACCAGATATCGGGGAGTTATTTGGATGCCTGTCCCCAAAATCCTACCTAGACTAAAAAATTTCTTTTGGCACCTCCTGTGGAGGAAAAATTAGTGAGTTTTTAGAAAAAATTTAGATGTGGTTGTTTGAGAGATTGGGGGTGTGAACTAACTTCGTTGAAATTAAATGGGAGTGGATAGTTTCGTCAAGAAAAGGGTGGGGTGTTTTGGAATCCCTTTGGAGGAAACTTACTTTGACCTCCACGTTTCGAGAAGAAAACTATGTGAGTGATAAGTGACTTTTGTGTGTGAATGAGTGAAAGTGTGCCAATGTTTTAATGAATTAGGTGTCACCTTGTTGCATGTTTCCTAGGGACAACCTTGCATAATTCAAAAGTCCTTGGAAAACTAGCATGTGGACATGTGGGTCCTTTACTATTCCTTTAACTCCCTATTGTGATTTAATCTAAGAAAATCTTTGAAACTATCCTAGATTGTGATCATGTGGGCATGTATGGGCCCGTTACAAAACCTTTAAACTTCACTAGTGATTTAATCTAAGAAAGTAAATTTCAACACTATCCTATCTTTGTAGCATGTGGGCATGTATGGGCTCGTTACAATCTTAAGATGTGTTTGAAAAATAAACTAAGAGGAGTCCCGAGAGGGGCTGTTATCCTCTCCTAAAGGTTTAAGTCTTTTTAAGGGAGATGAAATTGTCCTACAATCTTTTTCTGATTCTCAAGGTCGCTTGGAAGCACGAGAGAAGAGCATACTAAGCGATTGTTATCCAAATTCTAGTCCCAATGCAAGTTTTATGTGATTACAAATGATTCCAACTTATACTTTTAGTCAAAGCAACCCATCCATGTTGAAAAATAAAAGAAAAAGAGGAAATAATGATTTTAAACCCCCTAAGTGCCTATGTGTTTTGACTAATCCATTTATATGAAGAGGGAACTAAGTGTGGTGCAGCTTACAACATGCATGAAATCACTTTTAAGAAGGCTAGGGGCCTTCCCCAAATCACAAAAAAAAACCTTACAATGTGTATTTTTCTGCACAGGTGCATGGGTCTCAGTGTAGACAGAGGCGCACTGAGTGCCTGTGCATAGACCGAAATGATATTTTGGGCGTAGGCGCACAGAACAACACTCTGATTTTGACGCACGTGCGCACAATGTGCGAACGTGGGAAATAAACCCGCACACAACAAACACATGGTCATGAAGAAAATTATGGATGGAATTCTCTCAATTCAACCTTGAATTGGATGTTTTGCAGGTCGGCTTGGGCCAGTTAATGCACCTGTAGGTTAAATAAACCAAAAGAAGAGCTATAAAAACCCAAATGGGGTAAGAAATTGATACCTTTCCCCGGTGGAGTCACTAATCTGTTGCGCCTCTTTTGCCACCTAGATGAGAAAAAAAGAGGTGCTTACAAGCTTAGTTGGGTTAGCTAAGCAAGACAACAGTAAAGGAAAGGGTTAGAGAAAGAAATATAAAAGAACAACTAAGAATTAAACTAAGAAATAAAAGAACAACTAAACTATTTGAGCATAAGGACATAAGAACTAAAAACCAATAAGACTCATGTCACCAATGGAAAGGTTTATATTAGTGAAAGAAAACACCAAGAAGAAAGAAGACTATGAGTCCCTTCTTCCTCCAAGGGAGGGCTCTTGGACCCCCACAAATAATCTCTTCTTACAACTTTGAATGAAAATGATGAAAGAATCCCAACCTAATCCACTCAAGAGGTGAGATGGATTGCCCAATGTAATGGTGTTAGTATACTCTTGATAAGAATAGAGGATTCCTCAAGAGAATAGAAGTAGCATAACTTTGCTATTGAATTCCTTGAAAATGAAGTGCACCCATGGCCTTGTTTTATAGCACCTGTTTGAGGTATTGTGCAACCATCTTGTAGTGTGAAAAGAGGCTAATTAGGGCATTTTTAGGTCTTTGACCAACCACCCAGTCATATCCAGTTGAGATTTGGGTGTCAAT
This sequence comes from Picea mariana, assembly GCA_032191745.1. Lineage (NCBI taxonomy): Eukaryota > Viridiplantae > Streptophyta > Pinopsida > Pinales > Pinaceae > Picea > Picea mariana. Next base: position 172,088 of record JASDQU010242553.1, on the reverse strand, counting down.
CAACTTGGAAGCTGAACCAGAAGTGGGTGGGAGGCTAACCAATCTCATAAATGCATCGTTCTCAGACGTGCATGGCTTTTAGCGACCACAGCCGCGCATCGTGCGCATGTGCACTTTTCATGCATTTCGGGTTTGCACATGTGCATGGGCGCCCTGTGTAGTCATAGCACACCTTAATTTTATCATTGGTTGTATAGTTTTGGACCTCTTGGAAATGATTTTGTGGTAATTTTGGTCCATGGGTGACCTCATAACTGTTTGACGATGCTGGATTCTTGTAACCATTTGCGGACAAAATTTCAGTGATAACAGCTCTCTTAGCGACTTCCTCCCTCTAGTCGTGCACTTCCTATGGAGTTCTTGGTACTTCTTGAATCTCCAGCTAAGTTACCTATGCATGAAGCTGCTGGATGGCCTCAACAAGCTTCATCACTTGAACCTCAACTGCCTCATGTTCCTCCTGTTCCAAGCCTGACACAGAGAGAAGTGATTTTCTCACCACTTCTTTGAATTCCATCTTCTCTGCGAGTAGTAGGTCCTTTTACCTTTGTATCTTCACTTTGTCTTCCTCGAGCATCGCCCAAAACTCATCTTTATCATTTTCATACGCAGTTACACAGTACCACGCAAGTCTCAATTACTCTAAGATTTCCTCTTTATCTTTCTTCAGGGATTCTGTGGCCTGTTTCTTTTCTTCTTGGACTCGTTGAAGTCAAGCCTCTATTGCATCTGCAAGTCTTCAATGTTGGGCTAGCTCATCCCCCAAATATGCATTTTTCGACAAGGAAGGTCTAGTAGGTACTGTGCAGCTCATTTGAATGGCTCGTTGAATTTCCTTCAGTTTCTTATCAACTCTTACGTACAATTATTCTTTCTTTGTGCCATATCTCTGTAAGAGCTCCTCAAATGCATCCTCCATTTCTCCATGGACTAGACTGATGTCATCCTCCATGAGCATAACCTCTAGCTGAGGCTTACTGGCATGGGTCTTCTTTCTTGTTGAAGGTTTCTGTGGAGAAACCTTCCTCTTCTTCGATGTTTCTGCCTTGGTATGGGATCCTTTGATGTTGTAGCTTCACCTTCTCATTGTGTTTATCCTTCTTCCCCTCCTACTTCTTGATTTAATTCATCTCCTCCTCCTCCTGCGGGCGAGCCAGGTATACTTTCTTCCGAGGCACTATCCTCCTCATCAGTCTCTATGTTCTGAACTACCTCCTTTTTCTTCTTTTTCTTTGCACTTGTCTGTCATGCATGCTCAAACCAAGTGACCAAGGGACTTCCTATGATGTCAAGGTCAGAGATTTCTGCATCATCAACCAGTACCAGGAACTCCATTGGCCAATCCTTCATTATCTTTTCCATGTCTTGATCGGTTAGCTTATAATTGGACGGTAACTCTTCCTTACTCTCGTCTCTATGTGCAGTGATATAAATAAAGTGTGTGTTTACGCAGAACTTCGCTAGTGGTCTGTACTGGTGCAGAGTGCACGGTGTCATGCATGGAAAAGACTCGATGGAAAACTTGAGTTGCTGATAGTAGGCATGGAACAATGTGTTCAACTGCCATTGCTTCGACATATCATTCGTATACCATAAGGAAAAAAATCTAGCTACCAGTGGCTCTGATGGTTCAATTTCTGGAAAATATGTTCCCTCCGACATTTTCCAAGTGACAAATATGATCAACATAAGAAACCAGCTGAAATGGAACTCGTATCCATGATCCTACGCTTCGTGACAGTATTTCTTGAGCTCACTGACTAGGTAGCTCGCCCAATTCATTTACATCCCCTCCACACATTTTCCTACGAGGTCCACCACGAACCCAGTGACCTGCGTGGGTCGGTTCTTTCTAACGAGCTTTCCATATATGAATTGGAAATCTAGGTGCACTACGCCATCCTAGATGGAGGATACCTTGTAGCCTCACTTTCCCTTCTCAACTTCGTCGTATGCCTCCTTAATGCGATGTTTCAGGGAATGATATGAGGTATACCTTGGGTAGAATTGTTGAGGGTTGGGTCCCTGCATGCTTAGTACTATGATCAGGTGGATCAATGTTGGATCCATAGTAATGCCCTTGTTGAGCCACATATATCCTCCATGATGGCACGACAAGAGGATTTTAATGCAAGCGTTAACCTCTTGATGTCATCCAAAATGAGGGATCTTCATTACATTCAGTATCGTGGACTGTGCCATCTCCTTTATCCAAGGCTGGGAGACTATGTGAGTCTTCTTCCTAGTGGTCTTCATCAGGTATCTTTGGGGCACGGACATGGCGTAGTTCTTTCTGTCTCCAAGGTTGAAATCAGTGTTCTTCAAGGATGGGATATCTCCCAACTGGATTATGTTAGGGTCCTAACCCGCACATAGGTAGAACAATAAATTTAGATGTAATAAAGGTCAATATTAATAAGGCATTTCAATAAAATAGAATAAGGTGGATGCAAGAAGACCTAATAGAAGCTTCCACTTCTAGAAGGATCTTCCTCTAGATGCTTCTTTTTAGTATAAATAGGAGTCGAGGGTATGAGAACCCTAGCTTGGATATTATTGTAATAGAGCTTTGCTCAACTGGAGGTTGCCCCCTCGAAGAGGCCCATGAACATTGCTTTCAAATTCAAAGTGTTATTTCTCTTGTTATTCTTATATCATTTCAGTTTTATTGTGGTGAATGTTCTGGTTATATTGTTTTTATTCTGCCATTACTAGCATTTTATTTCTATTTTGCATACATTTTATATCTAGTATATTACAAGTGGTATCAGAGCACTTTCCTCGACAGAAAGTGTAGGTTAAATTTTTTTTCAGGGTAGAGACGTATTCTGGCGTCTTTAAGCCACAAAGATCTGTCGTTATGCACATAAACCAATGGTTGAGGGATTCATACACACAGGAAATACAAGTGGTACTTAATATCACATCTGTTGACCACCTTTGTAACCCCTGTTAGTACCCCTTCGAGTGGTAGCGCATCAGAGAACACTTGTGTATGGATCGGCCTAGATTACCTGAATCCCTCTTTAGATAAACCGATCGGTCGCCTGACTGGTATAGTGTCACCGAGAACAGCACTCAGGAAGATACTCTCTAGTACTTGGGTAGTTAGGTAGTACGGCTAAGGGTACGGTCTATCCTCCTTAGTTAGTGCCCTGAGATATTGGGCCGAGTACTACTATTGAACCCCGCATGTATATCAGAGAGCTATAGCATAGAGAAAACCCTTGTCTGTAGAACCCTTGAATACCTAACCCTTGGGGACAGAAACATAAACAAATTAAAATAGACAAGATCTATTTCTGTGCAACTGTGTTCAGGTTGCCAAGTAAATACACATTTCTTTTTGGTTAAGAATTTGGGCATTTCCTCTCTGCAGTATTCTTTAGACCAGAGTATAACTCCATAAAAAAAAAATAATAATAATGGTGATTTTCACCATTATTTCAGACCTATTCTATTGGATTCATCTCTTCACCCTTATCACATTCATCCATATCATTTTTTCGGCAAAATTTTTTTACCCCGCCCGCCCCTTTTCAGTTCCCCCATCCTCTTGGCCCATACCCCTAGCCAAGACTTGGAAGCTCGCTTCAACACCTTGCAATTTGGTCTCATTGAGACCAAACAAGAAGTGAAACAACTCAGTACCAATTTTGTCGCCATCAATACAACCATGCAGTCCTCAATGGGTGAAATCAAACAAGACCTCACCACCCATATTGAATCAGTCTTTTCATCACTCTGCACCAAATTGCATATCCCTATAGATATCCCTTCCTCTTCCTCACCCCCACATAATGAAGGTGACCATTTCTCTCATTCTCATACCTTGCAGAGTGATCACTTTCAACGTGACCTACACCTTCCATGGGTGGATGTGACCAAACTTGATGGCTCAGACCCCACTGGTTGGGTAACCCAAATGGAAAATTACTTCTCTTCATACAACATTATAGATGACTTGGCCAAACTCCGGTATGGTGTTCTCCATCTATATCAAGAACGTTGGCAATGGTGGCAATGGCGAAAAAAATTGCGTCAAGGGTATATTGCTTGGACACAATTTGTGGCAAAGCTTTATCAACGCTTTGAGACTAACACCAACCATTTGGGCTGTTTGAAAAAGCTGAAACAATTAGGAACAGTGGAAGAATTTATAGCTGCCTTTGAGCACCTGGCTTTTAGAACAAAGGGCATGTCTGATGCCTTTTTCTGAGAGTGTTTTATCAGTGGCCTCAAGGATGAAATTTGGGCCCATCCCTTCATGGCTCGACTTGAGAGTTGGGTGGAGGCTACCAAAAGAGATAAAGAAGCACAACAGGTTGTATCTTCTCAAACTGCAATCCCTCCTTCATCCCTTACCCTAAACCAGTAAATCCCACTACTTCCTCTGCTCCACTAAAGATCCAAAAATTTACTCTGGTTGAAATGGATGAATGCCAACTCAAAGGCCTTTGTTATAACTATGACGACAAATATTTCTCGGGCCACAAGTGTAAATAACAAAATCTTTTTATGGCCATATCTGAGGAGATTTCGGAAGAAGATGAAGAAATTCCCTCTATATCTGAATCACCTGAATCCACTGACATAAACCCCTCCCTCAGACACTCCCAAAGTAGAACCATTCATTTCCGTCATTGCTCTCACTGGTTTCTCCATTCCCCAAACCCTCAATCTATTTGGTTACATCAAGCATCGGAAGGTTATCATTCTGGTTGATAGTGGCAGCACCCATAATTTTATTCATCGCCGCATTGCCCAAGAAACTCATTGCTACATCCATGCCATCAATAATTTCCAAATTATGATTGCCAATGGTGGTTCCATGAAATATGGAGGGCATTGTGAAAATGTGCATCTCCAAATTGGTGACTACCACCTAAAATCCCATATGTTTGCTATCAACATGGGAGGTTGTGACATTATGCTGGGTGCATACTAGCTAAGGACTTTGGGTCCCATTCTCATGGATTTTAAAGACTTAACCATGCAATTCGACTAGGAGGGCCACCAATATAAGTTCCAAGGCATCACCACCAGTTCACCTGAGATCATTAGTTCCCATCGCATTTAAAATATGCTCAAAAAGGGTCATTCTGGTGTTATCACCCAACTCCATGCCATACAAGCAACAGAGACACCCTTGGTACCACAAGACCTCCAAGAAATCCTTTCTAAACATCAATTGGTCTTTTCCACTCACCAATTCCTCCCTCCTTCATGTGGTGTTCATGATCATTCCATTCCCCTTGTACCAGGAAGCCTTCCTCCCAATATCCATCCGTATCGTCACCCCTTTTCCCAAAAAAATGAAATTGAGAAAATTATCTAGAAACTCCTTAATGTAGGTGTTATCTGCCCTAGTACGAGCCCCTATTCATCTCCTGTGGTCATGGTCCTGAAAAAGAAGGTTCTTGGTGAATGTGTTCTGACTTCTGTGCCCTCAACAAACTTACCATCAAAGACAAATTCCCCATTCCTTTCATTGATGACCTCCTGGATGAATTGAGTGGCACCCAATTCTTCACTAAACTGGATCTTCATTCAGGCTACCTCCAGATACGTATGAAAGAGGCAGATATCCCCAAGACTTCCTTTAGAACTCATGAGGCCCACGATGAGTTTTTGGTCATGTCCTTTTGTTGTGTGGTTTTTCTACCCTACGGACTAGCAAGCTAGGGCTTTAAACTTGCATGCAGATCATGACCCTTCAAGAAATAACTTTTAACCTCCTACCCAAACCTAGAACCCTTT
>JASDQU010242553.1:132617-148168 GCA_032191745.1 Picea mariana | reverse complement strand
TACACATGCATGCTACTGATCTACTAGAGGGTTAGAGATTTAAACACAAATCAAATAACATAGATAAGACTCATGTATTTGGGACGGGAAAAGCATCTTTTTATTAATCTCAATATGAATCAACTTACAATATTTACAGAGACCGGCCACCGTTCCTCGATCCTGATCTTGGACTCCTCCTCTTCTTTTTTCCTCCAACTCCTGTTGCTTGAATTTCTCCTAAAGCTTGAGGCAAGGCTAAAGGGTTGGGACAAAACGGACTTGGAAATTTGGCAGAGTTTCTTTGCTATGATTTTTCCTCCTTTGAATAGTATCCCTACCCCTCCTTTTATAGGCTAGAAGGAGCTAGGGTTTTAGGCGAACTCTCGGCCATGCATGGCTGGGAGTTCCAGTTAACTGACAAAAATCTCTTCGTCCCGGCGGAAACTTTCCTGATTTTTTGCTTTGTTAGGTAAACGCGGGTTGTAGTGGGCCAGCCAGCGTTCACACGCGTGCTGCAGAAGGCCTGCAAGCGTCCCAACGTGCCCAGTGCTAAGTTAGGGCATGGGTTACTTGATTGAGAAGGTTTTTGAAGAGTCTGTTCAGCATGGATTTGGCAAGGAGAGGCAATGAGTAGGCCTGATGCCAGGTAAGCATGGATAGTGCAATTTAGGGTTATAACACCTTTGGATTGTGTAATGCCCCCGCCACCTTCCAAAGCCTCATGAATCATGTCTTTCATCCTTTTCTCCACCATTTTGTCTTATTTTTCTTTGATGATATCCTCATCTATAGAAAAACCTGGATAGATCATCTTTCTCATGTGGATCAAGTTCTCCATCTACTCTCTCAGCACCAACTTTTCTTGAAACAGTCTAAATGTTCTTTTGGTGCCTCAAAAGTAAAATACTTGGGTCATTTGGTTGTCAAAGACGGTGTCAGGGTGGATCCTAAAAAGATTGAATCTATCCAAGACTGGCCTCACCCAAAGACTCTTAAGAGATTGCATGGATTTCTGGGCTTAACAGGGTATTATTGCAAGTTTGTTAAGAATTATGGGAATATTGCAGCACCTCTCACTAGTCTCCTAAAAAAGAACTCTTTCACTTGGACTCCAGCCGCTACCCAAGCTTTTCAAACCTTGAAGATGGCCATGTGCATCACTCCAGTCTTTTCCCTTCCCGATTTCAAAAAGACCTTTGTGTTGGAATGTGATGCCTCAGGGAAAGGAATTGGTGTTGTCCTTATGCAAGAGGGTCGACCTTTGGCCTTTACCAGCAAGCAACTATCTGAAAGAAATCTGGGCAAATCCATCTATGAAAAGGAAATGTTGGCTATTATCCATGTCGTGGATATGTGGCATCCTTATCTATTGGGAAAATTGTTCCAAATTAAGATAGACCATCAAAGCCTCAAGTATTTTCTACAACAACACATTTCCTCCCCAGAACAACAAAAATGGGTGACTAAACTCTTTGGATACGATTATGAGATAATTTATAAGAAAGGAAAAGACAATGTGGTTGTGGATGCACTTTCCCAAAAACATGAAGATAAAGGATCCCTTTTTTCTCTTTCATTCATTGTACCAAATTGGCTCCAAGCCGTTTGCCAAGAATGGTTACAAGATCCCAAAAGTTCGCAGTTGATCCAACAATTGCATTCCAATGCTCCAGCTTCCCTAGGGTACTCTTGGGTCCATGAGGAACTTCGATACAAAGGCCGTTTGTATTTAAGTAAACAATGAAAGCTTAAATCCATGGTACTTTCTGAGCTTCATGCTACATCCACAGTAGGGCACTCCAGGTTCACCAAAACCTATGACAGGGTCAAACGTTCCTTTTTCTGGGATGGAATGAAATAGGACATTCGTAATTTTGTATCTGAATGTGACATGTGTCAATGCAACAAGGGAGAAATAGTCAAATTGCTAGGCACACTACAACTGCTCCCGATTCCACCTGTTATTTGGAAGGATATCTCTATGGATTTTATTACTAGCTTACCCAAATCGGGAAATAAATCCGTCATCATGGTGGTTGTTGATCGCCTTTCCAAGTATGCTCATTTATGCCCCCTTCAACACCCATTTACAACATCCATGGTGGCTCAAATATTCATGGATCAGGTCTTCAAGATTCATGGCATGCCTCACTCTATTGTTTCTGATCATGACCCAACTTTCACAAGCAATTTTTGGCAAGAACTATTCAAGATACAAGGAAAAACATTGCATCTCAGCACAGCTTATCATCCCCAGACTGATGGAAAAACGGAAGTTGTCAACAAGTGTTTGGAAACATATTTGAGGTTTTTTGTCTCGGAAAAGAAAAATCAGTGGGCTCAATGGTTACCCCTAGCTGAATGGTGGTACAACACTTCATGCCATACAGCTACACGCATGACTCCTTTTCAAGTAGTATATGGACAGAAGCCACCTTAAGTTCTCTCATACTTACTGGGTGCCTCGAATGTCCAGGCAGTTGACCTAACACTTACAGCTTGAGAGGTCATGGCACAAAATTGCATGACGCAACAAGCAGATCAAGGTCGCTCTGAATGTCAATTTGCAAAAGGGGATCAGGTGTTTCTTCGACTGCAACCTTACAAGCAAACTTCCCTCAAGGCCGAGCATTATCAGAAGCTAGCGCCCAAATTTTATGATCCTTATACTATGCTCAAGCATGTGGGACAAGTCACCTATCAGTTAGCTTTGCCCAACCATTCGAAGCTACATCCTGTTTTTCATGTTTCATTCTTAAAGAAGGTGATTGGAGCTAAGTGCCAAATTCAAACCAACATTCCAGAGTTAGTTGAAGAAGGATCCATTTGGATACAATGAAAAGTATTTTTGGACCAGCGTGAGCGTCACCTACATCATAGAACCATCAAGGAAGTGCTAGTTCAATGGAAAGATACAACTCCAGCAGACGCCACTTGGGAACCAGCTAGCATTCTGCAGCAATTTCCTCATCTCAAGCCTTGAGGACAAGGTTGTTTTTAAGGGGGCGAACATGTTAGGGTCCTAACCCACACATAGGTAGAAAAATATATTCAGATGTAATAAAGGTCAATATTAATAAGGCCTTTCAATAAAATAGAATAAGGAGGATGTACGAAGACCTAATATAAGCTTCTGCTTCTAGAAGGATCTTCCTCTAGATGCTTCTTTTTAGTATAAATAGGAGTCGAGGGTATGAGAACCCTAGCTTGGATATTATTGCAATAGAGCTCTTCTCAACTGGAGGTTTCCCCCTTGAAGAGGCCCGTGAACATTGCTTTCAGATAGAATGTGTTATTTATGTTGTTATTCTTATATCATTTCAGTGTTATTGTGGTGAATGTTCTGGTTATATTGTTGTTATTCTACCATTACTAGTATTTTATTTATGTTATGCATACATTTTATATCTAGTATATTACAGCTTCCAACTACGTGTATCCCCTTCAGGATGTACGTGGTGATCAATGTGTACTCGAAGTCCCATGGAATGTTATCATGGTTAACCATGCCAACCAAAGGTGGGATATAATCTGGTAAGATCGAGGGGATCTGCTTCGCATTAGCCAGATCATCGCAGTTCTTACTTCACTTCTTAGTCGCGGGGTTGACACGTTTCGAACGTCATCCATTGGAAGGGGAAGACTGTAGTCCCCTAGTCGATGATCCCTATACTCCGTCAGACATAGCTTTATCAGCCATAAACTTCTTCATAACTTCTTCAACGGACTTCTCTAGCTCAGTGCGCTCAGTCGACATTCTCACTGTTAATAAATAAGTCAGGGTAGGTGAACGGATAGTGGGGTAAACAACAGATGGCGAGTTATGATAGAAAAACCCAACACACACAATCACTTCGTTTCTTGTCGCACATAATCACGGGTATAAAAAAGTGGTCCCAATGCAACATCCGATGGGTTAAGTAAGAAAGTGTCATAACGGATTCCTCCAACGGAAAAGAATGCCTTAATCAATGTGAATTCATCCGTTACGGTGTGGTCTCAATGTTTAACAGAGATCTATCTGCCTATAAATGTGTTTCCTAGCCATTCTGGAGTGACATTATAACAGTCGGGGTGCCTCCAACGGTCATATAGCTTCGCGAGGGCGAAGTCCCATTCTGTGTATTTCTTCTCTTTCGACGAGGTTCAAATCCTAGAAACCTACCTCCTACGAAGTTCCAATCTGTGAAATCTTCCATCTATTCTCTATAACTTCTTGTAGATTTTCCAACTTAGACTTCTTCTTACTAAGATTTCTTTGCTTCTTTCCTGTGATTTGATTCTCTCTAACTGTTTTTGGATTTCTCTTTCCATTCTTATTCTTATCTTCTCCTAGCGAAGTGACTTCGCACTGCTGATGTGCTCTCAAAAGGGTTTAAAGTTAATATCCCTTCAATTACCATTTCCTGGGTGGATATACTTCTTTCTTGTATGGATAGGTCCTTCAAACCTTCCTATATTCTTTCAACCTCGAAAACTACTTCTCTTGCCTCCGGTCTCTTTGACTCAACTTCTCGTTCTTCTATCAGTCCATCTATTTTCTAGCTACAAAATCCCTTAGTTCTTGATTTTTCTTTTCTATATCTTCTTCCTCTGGTTTCCTTTTGATTTGATCTTTCTCAATCCAAGTCTTTCCTAACAAAAGTGGAAAAGGGGTTTTGTTATCAACAAACCTAATAACTTCAAATTCTTCTTGAGTCGATGTTCCATGGATGATAATAGGTACATTAGTAACTCTTCCACATAGGGTTATCATCTTTCCTTTGAACAAACCTATCCTTCCCAATGAAGGTACCACAGTACGCTTCCCCAAAATTTCCCAAGTGTTTTATGTCATAATATTCCCTTGTGTTTCCTCATCCAAGACACAGACTATGTCGAAGTCTCCTATTCTTGTACTTATGCATTGTTTTTCTTGCATGATCTCCAATAAAATGACATATTTGTGATCATTCATTGCTTATTTTAACAGTACTAACATAGTCTAAGATTTCTTTGATTCTTTCTCTTGATGATTATTTATCATGCTCTTATTCTCTTGATAGTTTTCTTGTTTCATGTTCATCCTTTCAACTTTAGAAATCATTCTTGGACAATCCTCAACTTCATGACCAACAGTTTTACAACAAAGACAAATAGGACCTATACTAGGGCATTCCTTATCAAGATGTCCTGGTCTTTTGCAGTTATAACATAATTTTAAACCTCTCTTTCTTTTAAATGTTCCCCAACCCTCCCTGTACTGAGCACTAGGATCAAAGTGCTGAGCCTATAATCTGCAAAAAATCTTTCTAAGTTCCTGCATCCACTTATCAGTCCAGAATTTCTTTCTATGCATAGGAATAACATATCTTTCTCTATTTCTATCAAATTTATTCAGATCAAATTTTCCTTCTAACTATGCCCTAGATTTCAGACTAGGACATAATCTATCAAACATACTTAGATTCATTCTTTCGAAATGAAAATTTTCACTTATCTTAGTCTATCAAAGCAAAAAAATTTACGTCTTTAAATATCTTACTTATTTTCTTTAGATCGAGTTTATTTCTTGGTACAGAGCTTCGCAAGTCAAGTAGAGTATTGTGCACTACAACAGAAGATCTACGCACAAAGATTCTCTTTTCTTTACTTTAGTTCCCAACAATCACAGTTTCAGGTACCGAAAACGGAACCATTTGTTGGAACAGGGGCAAACCCAGGGTTCAACGCTTCAACAATGTAGCAACAAAACCCTAACTACAGGCCCTTTCGAAAACACCTGCGAAGCAGGTGAAGACTCACCCGAGGTAGAGGTAGGGGGGCATATAGGACTTAGGTGTCTGTAACCAAGATGGGACATAGATATATGATTACAACACTTTGTAGAGTACTTAGGAACAATGTATATTAATTCATTATCTTTATTCACATCACAGATCAAATCCTAAGTACAGATTGACGCAACAATAATGACAAAATACACATCGCACTTAGCATCATAAGTCAGATCTAACACATTCAATATATACAAAGAATTAAAAAATCATAGATATATCTATCATTCATAACATTCAATGCACTAAGCAGATTCATAGCATAAACATTATAGCACAAAGAAAACCATCAACACAAGATTTATGTGGTTCACCCCAGTGTGGGGCTACGTCCACCAACAACTTCTTCTTCTTTATTAGTATTCAATCTCTTACACCCATCCGCTCCTGTGTAGTAAGCCACAGAGCCAAGATTTTCACTGGACAGGTGATCTGCGCACTAAGCACCATATCCACCTTCCCAAAATCAGTTCAAGGCATCGAGCCAACTCCTCTATTATGAACAAATCCTTACATACACAGTATGTTGCACAAAGCAACTCAGAACTACTTGCTTCTTGCACTTAGCTACTTACATCGCTAATTCTACATTACATTCCTTCTTATTTATACTTTTACATCCCTTACAAAAAGGCTTAAACATGGGTAAACCCATGGGTCAACATCCCCTAAACCCTAATACCCAAAACCCTAGTGAACCCCTTGCTGGGTCCACAAAAAAAGTGAGATTCGACGATCATAGCTCTGCCTGGGTGCTCCAACTTTGACCAGCCTGTCGAAGTATAAAAGTGGTAAAACCCAACCGATGTTTCCTCAAAACTTGTTTGAGGGCCAATAGGCCCCCAACACTCACCTGTGACTCATCCCGAGTCACTCAGATCTGGGTAGTTTTTCTTCGAAGGCCTCGAGTTTAGCTCGAGTTGCCTCGACCTACTGCTTCGCCTAAGCCTACTGCTCAACAAACTCCTAGATCAATTTCTGTGATAGCCCCTTCCAGGCTTTGTTCCACTTTCACAACCACTTGGTCCAGTTGTGAACCTTATCCTTTGATCTCTTCAAACACCATGCAGGCTTCATCCTGCATCGGCTGTAGCTTCTATGTGACTTCCATTACTTTTCCCTTGATGGCAGTAATCTATTGTTGGACCGCACGTTGTTCTTGTGATCTCTTCATTCTCTCGACCATAGTGATTGACTTCATCTGTGCTTGTAATAACAATTCTTGTTGTTTCACCTCCTTTAGCTACACTTCCAACTTCCTAAGTTCTTAGTCTCTCGTGAGGCATTTGTAGGTCTGCGCACTTCTGTTTCTTAGATTCTTGCATTCTTAGGTGAGGAATCTGATCCTTTCCATTACTCTCTTAGAAGATTACTCCCTCTAGTTTCTCACTTCATGCAGAGTGTTTGGTACTACTTGAATATCCAAATTTGTTACCTATTCTTGAAGTTGTTGGATGGCCTCATCAAGCTTCATCACTTGAACCTCGACTGCCTCATGTTCCTCTTGTTCCAAGCCTAGCACAGAGCGAAGTTATTTTCTCACCGCTTCTTTGATTGTATTATGCTCTATGAGTAGTTGTTCCTTTTTCCTCTATATCTTCTCTTTGTCTTCCTCGAGCATCATCCAAAACTCATATTTCTCATTTTCATACGTGGTTACACAGTACAACACAACTCTTAATTGCTCTAAGATTTCCTCTTTCTCTTTCTATAGGGATTCTGTGGCATGTTCCTTTTCTTCTTGGACTTGCTGAAGTTGAGCCTCTGTTTCATCTGCAAGTCTTTGAATTTGGGCTAGCTCATCCCCAAACTCTGTAGTCTCTGACAAAGAAGGCACAATAGGTACTGTGCGGCTCAATTGAATGGCTCGTTGAATTTCCTTCAATTACCTATCAACTCTTACATACAAATATTCTTACTTCATGCCATATCTCTATAAGAGTTCCTCATGCACATCCTCCATTTCTCCGTAGACTAGACTGATGTCTTCCTCCATGAGCATAACCTCTAGTTGGGGCTTACTGGTCTGGGTCTTCTTTCTTGCTGAAGGTTTTTACGGATAAACCTTCCTCTTCTTTAATGTTTCTTCCTCAGTAGGGGGATTCTTCGGGGGTGTAGCTCCACTTTCTCCTTGTTTTTCTTCTTCTTCCCCTCATACTTTTTGATTTACTTCATCTCCTCCTCCTCGTGCAGGTGATCCAGGTATACCTTCTTTCGAGGCGTTGTCCTCCTCATCAGTCTCTATGTTCTAAACTTCTTCCTTTTTCTTCTTCTTCTTCGCACTTGTCTGTCCTGCATGATCGAACCAAGTGACCAAGGGGATTCCTATGATGCCAGGTTCAGAGAGTTATGAATCATCAACCGGTACCAAGAACTCCATCAGCCACACCTTCGTGATCTGTTCCATGTCTTCGTCAATCGGCTTATAATAGGACTATAACTCTTCCTTACTCTCGTCTTTGCGTGTAGTGATATAAATAAAGTGCGGGTCTGCGTGGAAATTATCAAGTGTTTTGTACTGGTACAGAGTGCACAGTGTCATGCACGAAAAATACTTGATGGAAACCTTCAGTTGCTTATAGTAGTCATGGAACACTGCATTCGACTGCCATTTCTTCCACATATCATTCGTATACCGTAAGGTATAAAATATAGCTGCCAGTGGCTTTGATGTTTCAATTTTTGGAAAATATGCTCCCTCTGGTATTTTCCAAGCAACAAATGTGATAAACACAAGAAACCATATAAAATGGAACTTGTATCCTTGATCCTGTGCTTTGTGACAGTCTTTCTTGATCTCATTGATGAGGTAGCTCGCCCAATTCATTTGCATCCCCTCCACACATTTTCATGCGAGGTCCACCATGAACCTGGTGAACTACATGGTGCGGTTCTTTCTGATGAGCTTTCCAGCTATGAGTTGGCAAGCTAGGTGCACTGTGCCATCCTGGATGGAGGATACCTTGTAGCCTCGCTTTCTCTTCTCAACTTCATCGCATGACTCCTTAATGCATTGTGTCAGGAAGAAATCTGAGGTCTTCCTTTGGTAAAATTGTTGAGGGTTGGGTCCTTGCATGCTCAGTCCTATGATTAGGTGGATCAATGTCGGATCCACAGTAGTGTTCCTGTCGAGCCATAGATATCCTCCATGATATCACAAAAAGAGGAGTTTAATGCAAGTGTTAACCTCTTGATGTCGGCCAAAATGAGGAATCTTCATTACGTTCAATATCATGGATTGTGCCAAATCCTTTATCCAAGGTTGGGATACTATGTGAGGCTTCTTCCCAGTGGTCTTCATCAAGTATCTGTGGGGCTCGAGCATGGTGTCATTCTTTCTATCTCCAAGGATGAAATCATTGTTCTTCAAGGATGGGATTTGTCCCAACTGGCTTCCAACTACACGTATCCCTTCAAGATCTATGTGGTGATCAATCTGTACTAGAAGTCCTATGGAATGTTGTCATGGTTAACCATGCCAGCTAGAGGTGGGATATAATTTGGCAATACCTGTGGGATATGCTTCACATTAGCCATATCACTGTGGTGCTTACTTCACTTCTCAGTCACGGGGTTGACACATTTAGAACATCGTCTAGTCGAAGGGGAAGTCTACAGTTCCCTGGTCGATGATGCATGTAGTCCCTCAGACATAGATTTATCAGCCATAAAATTATTCAATGGACTTCTCTAGCTCAGTGTGCTCGACCGACATTCTCACTGTTAACAAATAATTTGGGGTAGGTGAACGAATAGCGGGGTAAACAACATATGACAAGGTATGATAGCACAACTCGACACACACAGTCACTTCATTTCTTATCTCAGATAATGACGGGTAGAAAAAATTGGTCCCGACATAGCGTCTGACAATTTAAGTAAGAAAGTGTCATAACATATTCCTCCAACAGACAAGAATGCCTTAATCAATGCAAATATGTCTGTTACGGCGTGGTATCAACATCTAACGGTGATATATCTTCCCATAAATGTGTTTTCTAGCCATTCTAGAGCATCATTCTAATGGTCGGGGTGTCTCCAATGGTCATATATCTTCGGTAGGGCGAAGTCCCATTCTGCGTGGTTTTGTTGTTCCGCCAAGGTTCAAATACTGCAAACCTATTCCTGCAAAGTTCCAATCTGTGAAATTTTCCATCTATTCTCTATAACTTCTTGTAGATTTTCCAACTTATCCTTCTTCTTACTAAGCTTCCTTGCATTCTTTCCTATGAGTTGATTCTCTCTAACTATTTATGGATTTCTCTTTCCATTCTTATTCTTATCTTCTCTTAGCGAAGTGAATTCACACTATTGATGTGCTCCAAAAGGGTGTGAAGTTAATATCCCTTCCATTACTATTTCCTGGGTGGATATACTTCTTTCTTGTATGGATAGGTCCTTCAAACCTTCATGCATTCTTTCAACCTCGACAACTACTTCTCTTGCCTTTGCTTGCTTCGACTCAACTTCTAGTTCTTCTATCAGTCGATCTATTTTTCTAGATATGAAATCCCTTAGTTCTTGCTTTTTATTTTATGTAGCTTCTTCCTCTGTTTTCATTTTGATCATATCTTTCTCAATCCAAGTCTTTCCTAAAAAAAAGTGGAAAAGGTGTGTTGTTACCAACAAACCTAATAACTTCAAATTCTTCTTGAGTCGATGTTCCATGGATGATAATAGGTACATTAGTAACTCTTACACATAGGGTTATCATCTTTCCTTTGAACAAGTCTGTCCTTCCAAATGAAGGTACCACAATAGGCTTCCCCAAAATTTCCCAAGTGCTTTATGTTACAATATTCACTTGTGTTTCCTCATTCAAGACACAATCTCTTTCGAAGTCTCCTATTCTTGTACTTATGCATTTTTTTTCTTGCATGATCTCTAATAAAATGACATCTTTGTGATCATTCATTGCTTCGTTTAATTGTACTAACATAGTCTGAGATTTCTCTAATTCTTTCTCTTTATGATTCTATAACATGCTCTTATTCTCTTGATAGTTTTCTTGTTTCATATTCATCCTTTCAACTTTATCAAACATTATTGGACAATCCTCAACTTCATGACCAACAGTCTTACAACAAAGGCAAATAGGACCTATACTAGGGAATTCCTTAGCAAGATGTCTTGATTTTTTGCAGTTATAACATAATGTCAAACTTCTCTTTCTTTTAAATGTTCCCCAACCTTTCCTATACTGCGCACTAGGATCAAAGTGTTGAGCCTGTAATCTGCAAAAATTCTTTCTAGGTTTCTGCATCCACTTATTAGTCTAGAATTTATTTCTATGCATAGGAATAACATATCTTTTTCTATTTCTATCAAATTTATTCAGATCAATTTTTTATTCTAACCATGCCCTAGATTTCAGACTAGGACATAATCTATCAAACATACTTAGATTCATGCTTTCGAAACAAAAATTTTCAGTTATCTTAGTCTATCAAAGCACAAAGAATTACCTCTTTCAAGATCTTACGTCTTTTATTTAGATCGAGTTTCTTTCTTGGTACAGAGCTTCACAATTCAAGTAGAGTATTGCACACTATAGCAACATATCTACGCACAGAGCTTCTCTTTTCTTTACTTTAGTTCCCAGCAATCACAGTTTCAGGTCCCGCAAATGGAACCATCTTGGCACAAGGGCATACCCAGGGTTCAACACTTCAACAACACACCAACAAAACCCTAACTACTGGCCCTTTTGGAAACACCTGCGAAGCAGGTGAAGTCTCACCTAAGGTAGAGGTAGGGGGGTTATAGGACTCAGGTGTCTGTAACCAAGATGGGACACTGATATGTGATTACAACACTTTGTGGGGTACTTAGTAACAACATATATTAATTCATTATCTTTATTCACATCGCAGATCAAACCCTAAGAACAGATCGACACAGTAATAGTGACTAAATACACATCACACTTAGCATCATAAGTCATATCTAACACATTCAACATATCCAGAGAATCAAACATTCATAGATCTATCTATCATTCATAACATTCAATGCACTAAGCATATTCACAGCATAAGCATTATAGCACAAATAAAATCATCAACACAAGATTTACGTGGTTCACCCCAGTGTGGGACTATGTGCCCCAACGAATTCATATTCTTTATTAGTATTCAATCTCTTACACCCATCCTCTCCTATGCACTAAGCCATAGAGACAAGATTCACACTGGACAGGCAATCTACGAGCTAAGCACCAAATCCACCTTCCCAAAATCAGGTCTAGGCACAGAGCCAACTCCTCTATTATGCACAAATCCTTACATACACAGTCTGTTGCACAAAGCAACTCATAACTACTTGCCTCTTGCACTTAGCTACTTACACCACTACTTCTACATTACATTCCTTCTTATTTATAATTTTACATCCCTTACAAAAAGGGATAAACATGGGTGAACCCATGGGCCGACATCCCTTAAACCCTAATACCCAATACCCTAGTGAACCCCTTGTTGGGTCCACAAAACAAGTGAGATCCCGTGATCACAGCTCCACTTGGGAGCTCCATCTTCGACCAGCCTATCAAAGTACAAAAGTGGTCAAACCCGGTCAATGTTTCCTCAAACCTGTGTCAAGGCCAATAGGTGGGAATACGGTGGAGGTGGATGTCGAGGTGGTTGATGCACCCCTTGACTATAACTAGTTACTAGGAATTAATTTGATTTATGTTATGACTATAGTCATATCATCCATATTTAATACTTTATTCTTTCCTCACGATCGGAAGATCGTGACAATTGACCAGTTATCCTTTGCGTACGCTAGCCCTAATGCATCAGCTAGACCATCAATCCCTGTGATCGACAATTATGAACCAACAACTAATAATATTTGTGTCAGAATGCATTCATACCTTATGGGTACCTTTGTTGGCCCTCAACCAAGTTTTGAGGAAACATTAGTCGGGCTTGACCACTTTTGGGACTTCAACGCAGTGGTCGAAGATGGAGCTCCGAGGCAAAGCTGAGATTATGGGATCTCACTTATTTTGTGGGCTTGTGAACCCATCATGGGGTTCATTAGGGTTTATGTAATGGGTTATGGGATGTCATCCCATGGGTTTACCCATGATTAGGCCTTTTTGTAAATGTATAAATATGTAAGGGTGTAATGTAAAAGTAGGAAAGTGACTAAGTGCAAGAAATGTAAGTAGCTATGTGCTAAGTCAGTAGCTAAGTGCAAGAGGCAAGTAGTTATGAGTTTATTTTTGCAACAGAACATGTATGTAAGGCTTTGTGCTTGATAGAGGAGTTTGCTTTGTGCCTTGACCTGATTTTGGGGAAGGTGGATCTGGTGCGTAGTGTACAGATCACCTATCCAGTGCGCAGCTTGACTCTATGGCTTAGTGCACAGGAGCAGAAAAATTTAAGAGATTGAAGAAGACTAATAAAGAAGAAGAATTTGTAAAGATTTATGATTTGATAAGAGTAAGATAAGTGGAAAATGTTGTTTCAAAAGTATGAATCTAGGTATGTTTGATAGATTTTGTCCTAGTCTCAAAGATATGGTACAGTTAGAAGAAAGAGTTGATCTGAATGAATTTGATAAAATTAGTGAAAGCTATGTTATCTCTATGCATAGAAATAATTTTTGGACTAATAAGTGGATGCAGGAGCCTAGAAAGAAGTTTTGCAGATTGCAGATCCATCACTGTGATTCCAGTGTGCAATACAAGAGAAGTTGGGGAGCGTATAAGAGAAAAAAAGGTTTGAAAATATGTTATAACTGCAGAAGACCGGGACATCTTGTAAAATTTTTGGTCATGAAGTTGAGGATTTCCCAAGGATGATTGCTAAAGTAGAACAAATGAATATGAGTCAAGAGAATAAGAGCATGTTAGAGAAAGAATCAGAGAAATCTCACACTATGTTAGTACAATTAAAAGAAGTAGTGGATGATGACAAGGATGTCAGTTTCTCAGAGATATTGAAAGAAAAATAGTGCATAAGTACAAGAATAGGAGACTTCGACATAGACTATGTCTTGGATGAAGAGACACAAGTAAACATTATGACAAAAAGAACTTGGGAAATTTTGGGAAAGCCTACTATTGTGCCTCTTTTGTCACCTAAATGAGCAAAACAGAGGTGCTTACAAGCTTAGTTGGGTTAGCTAAGCAAGACAACAGTAAAGGAAAGGGTTAGAAAAAGAAACATAAAAGACTAAGCTAAGAATTAAACTAGAAAAGAAAAGAACAACTAAACTATAGAGCATAAGGACATAAGAACAAGAAATAAACAAGACTCATGTCACCAATGTAAAGGATTGTATTAGTGAAAATAAAACACCAAGAAGAAAGAGGACTTTGGGTCCCTTCTTCCTCCAAGGGAGGGCTCTTGGACCTGCACAACTGAGCTCTTCTTACAACTTTGAAACTTGAAAGAAATGGTGAAAGAATCCCAAGCTAATCCTCTCAAGAGGTTAGATGGATTGCCCCAATGTAATGATGCTAGTATGCTCTTGATGAGAAAATAGGATTCCCCAAGAGAATAGCAGCAGCATAACCTTGCAAATGAATTCCTTGCAAATGTAGTGCACCCATGGCCTTGTTTTATAGCACCACTTTGAGGTATTGTGCAACCAAATTTTAGTGTGAAAAGGGGTTGTTTAGGGCATTTTTAGGTCTTTGACCAGCCACCCAGTCGGATCCAGCCGAGATTTAGATGTCAAATAAACTTGGAAGCTGAACCAAAAGTGGGTGGGAGGCTGACCAATCTCATAAATGTGATGTCCTTAGGTGTGCATGGCTTTTAGCAACCACAGTCGTGCATCGTGTGCATGTGCGCTTTGCATGCATTTCTGGATGGTGCATGTGCGCACGCGCCCTATGTAGTCATAGCGCACCTTAATTTTATCACTGGTTGTATAGTTTTGGACCTTTTGGAAATGATTTTGTGGTAATTTTGGTCCATGGGTGACCTCATAACTATTTGAAGATGCTGGATTCCTGTAACCATTTGCAGATGAAATTTTAGTGATAACAGATGCCTCCTGATGGATGAGGTTAGGAGCATACGTATAGCCAAAATTCATCAATGTTTCTTCTACTGAGAGTATTGTTGTAAGAAAGAGCGATAGTGAGAGTATCAAGAGTGACCCATTGGAGGGAGAAGGGAACCTGTAGGACCCAATCTTCCGTAAGGTATGTAAAATAAATTGTGTACAAATGAGGCGGACATGCCCCATACTCGTGTCATTTAACTCAAAAAGAAGGGTTTGTATAGTAACTGAAACTGTCTGTTGATGTAGAAAAATGCAGTGCCCTCAGGGGTTGTGATAAAGGAAGAAGACAATTCTAAGGAGGACCATACTCTGAATAGTAGGAAATGACACCTGTAAGAAGTATCACGGATTCTGTAGGCATTGATAGCCCAACCAAGTTCATAGGTCTTCGAAAATTATAAGAAACAATTGCAATAGTCAGAAAGTAAGACCCACCGTAACATGAGAAAGTGTTGAAGTTGAATGTTATGGGGGTCAATGATAGTAGGGATAAATTATGGTTCTCCCTGTGCCATCCGAGACCTCTCATTTGAAAGGTAATGAGAGTCAAGATACTGTCACCCTTCTGGAAACTGTGTTGATGTCAGAAAAAAGGGAGACGTGACTCCAAGAAGAAAAGGGCTTCGTGAAATCTACTAAGTGAGGTTAGGAACTGAGGAGGTACATGGATGAAGTCAAGATGTGTGGAGACTCAAGAATTCTATTGGTTGGGGATATATGTGAAGG
>JASDQU010242553.1:116081-132597 GCA_032191745.1 Picea mariana | reverse complement strand
ATTGGAAAGGTAATGAGAGTCAAGATACTGTCACCCTTCTGGAAGCTGTGTTGATGTCAGAAAAAAGGGAGACGTGACTCCAAGAAGAAAAGGGCTTCGTGAAATCTACTAAGTGAGGTTAGGAACTGAGGAGGTACATGGATGAAGTCAAGATGTGTGGAGACTCAAGAATTCTATTGGTTGGGGATATATGTGAAGGATAAGTGGCTGCAACCGTTAAACTAGATCGAGTGTCAGGGGGACAACAGGATGTGGGATAAGTTGTGCTAGAGGCGGGACAAAGTGAACAAACTCAGAGAGCAAAGGTAGGTGGCTTGTGGAATACTCGGAGTTTATGAACGATGTCAACATGAGTAGATGATAAGGAGTACGCCAACCAAGGGTGACATGGGTTGCATTTTCCAAAAGAGGGAAGAAGGTCACCAAAGGTGACGACAAAAAGATATGTAAATGATGGAAACAAAGGCTTTTTACAATTATCAAATGAATAAAGAATAATTTGGGATGAGTGTACAAATACAGAAATGGGTGCCCCAATACAATATGGTTGGGCTGGTTAGGGCACAATGTGCTTGGAGAAATGGTGGAGGTTGGGGGTCCCATGGGTGGGTTTCTGTATGAGGTAGTTGGAATGGAGAGAAATTTGCGGATGGGAAAACTGATTGTGGATGAAATGGAGGATTAATGATACTGCAGAGGAGCTGTCAAAATAGAACCTTGAAGAGATAACGTGGGAGTCCATTGGGAAAGCTAGCAAAATGAGGAGAATGAGTATGTGGTTAATTCTCAAAAATATGTAAGACTATCGAGACTCCCATCCCTAGGGGGCTAAAACAGCATGAGTTTCAAAGTGCCAAGGGGTGCTATGAATGGGACAACTCATGTGGGGGAGAGTGCTACCGGGTGACAGTACCCAAGATGCAATGGAGGTGGTGGTACTGTAGAGATGGATATGGGGACCCTAAAGGAAAATTTCAGAGGGTGTGACTGGAGATGCAATTTGAGATTCAGATGGAATGATTACATGCCAGTGTTGATTATATACCTGAAGGGGTTGCATTGATGTATGATGAACAAGTACCTGCACACATGAAAATCAAATACCTGACGTGAAAAATATCTGAGGAGAATCGAACATATAAGCAGTTATTTGATAATTTTGAACATGAGCATGCGTACCTAGATGGGGTATGGAAAAAATGGCTCCCCGAGGGCTAAGGATGAAAAGTGGCACGGGTCCTACCTTGATGTAGAGGATGGGGTACTGATCCCGTGGCTAAAGATGGATCGAAAAACAAACACCCGGAGCTCCTAGAATGGGGTCTGGAAGTTTGGAAAAAAGGACTATATATAGTTGTAGGGCCCACATTGCCACCTCATTTGTACCTACTGTCAGAGTCATTGGACGAGAGATATTCAGAGGAGATTTGGAGATTCTGGGAGAATGAGGCAGCCAATTCAAGACTAGGGAGCTTTAGGTTAATGGTCTTATCGTCCTACATAGAATTAGGTTTTCTATTTGTGGGTAGGGCCTGTACGGAGGGTCGTATAGGGGTTTTTGTAGGTGTGGGCCCCCCAATGCATGGGTGATCCAGAAATATGAGCGCATGGGTGCATGCCTATTATCAGGATATCCGTGCATGGGTGTGCCCTAAGGGGAGGAAAAGGCACACATGGTATGCATGCCTGTTATCTAAACAGTTGCACATGGGTGCGCAACTGTGTAGTGGACAAGCGTGCTGTGATGCGCGCCTGTGTTCATGACAGGGGCACATGGAGGCACCTCTGTATGGTGGATAGGCATGCATTCATGTATGCCTGTGGGATGAATAGGTGCGCATGTGTACGCACCCGTGGGGTTAACAGGCGCGCATGTGTGCACGCCTGTGGGGTGAATAGGTGCACATATGTGCGCACCTATGGGTTTAAACAGCCGCGCCTTGGGGGAAAGGCTGACGGGTGAAAAAAATCTTCTTTTTTGAAGATTTTAATGTGTTTATGTTGGAGATGGCTGATCTAGGACTATATTATGTGGTTTCAAGCGAGTATTGGGATGATGATGGTTCACTGGCGAGAGAGGGACTAGTCGTAGCTTAGGGAGGTCATGGCTATTGAGGAGCTGACGGTTCGTGCCATTTTGACAACTTATGGGCTGTTGAATTTCTTCGAGTGCCCTTTGATACGGGCATGGGAGTATCTCCTACAATTTTTGATCTGGATGTGGAGTCCAGATCTACATTGTTTTATGGTGCGGGGTGAGCAGCTAGCCTTCACTGCGGTGGAGGATGTGTACTTTTTGACTGGCCTCCCTTTTCGGGGAACTCCTTACTGACGGAGCCCGTGTTACCCGGGGATAGGAAGTTGGCTACCTTAGGTCAGAGGTACTATTCGAGAGATGACTTCATGTTGGGCTTCATGGTGAGTATCGGGGCTATGGATTCTTTGGTTCATCGCTATGTAGCAGTGATGGTTGTGAGGGTTTATGGGTCCCTTGTGACTCAGTGGATCAATGGTGGTCAGCTGAGGATTATGGGGAGGGCATTGGCGGGAGAGCATTTTTCCTGGGGATTGATGTTGTATGCCAATATGGTAGGGCATCTTGATAGGTGTCAGGTGTCAGACTCAACGGACTTCGCCTTTGGGTCCATCTTGGTGGCATGGTTCTTGGAGAGGGTGTCGATGTTGCACCCTAGAGTTTTATTTGGCGCACCTAGTACGCAAGAGCCACAACTGATGTGGTGGTCACAGATTTTGATTTTCCATGGTGGTGGTGAGGGTGGCCATTTTTTCACGGCCGAGGTAGCACAGGTGTGCCAGCAAATCCTGCAGATCATACTGTAGTATCCATACTATGGGGTTGACTTCCAGGGTGATCTCGATATGATGTTACCTCTAGGGGAGGTGTTCGACCACCGAGGTATGTTTGTGATTTATTTGATATGTTGATATTTGAGATAGTATGACATGTGTATTTTGTATAGATGCTGATACTATCGTTTGGTTGTTTATATGTGCAGATGTGGGACGTTACGGGCATGAGGTTGAGTTGGTTAGAGTGCCAGCTCATCAGGGGCTGGTGAGACTATCACGAGGAGAGCCACGGGTAGGAGAGAGATGTTGGCGTGAGGACATTGAGGTGAGACCAAATGATGATGAGAGAGTGGCTAGGAGATGTC
Source organism: Picea mariana (assembly GCA_032191745.1). NCBI lineage: Eukaryota > Viridiplantae > Streptophyta > Pinopsida > Pinales > Pinaceae > Picea > Picea mariana. The sequence continues at coordinate 129,421 of JASDQU010242553.1, read as the reverse complement.
ATTTTGATGACCCTGGTGTCGGTCCATCACATGCTCCTCTGGCAGAGGCTGGGAGAGATTTTGAGGATATTCACCACTGCTTAGAAGTGGTGCTATAGGGAGTGCTTGAGGGCATGTGGTCGCACATCCAGGACGAGGGTGTCCTGGACTAGTGTGTGGGAGTTCCACTAATGTGGTAGACCATTGTTCGGAAAGCAGTAGTAGTAGGTGCTGCGATGACCAAGTGGTTACCTCCAGGTCTGGAGGGACCGATAGTGGGTGGAGCACCACCGCTTGAGGGAGGGGTAGGAGGTGGTGCTCTAGAGGCACCTTTAGTGTCTCTCTGTGTATTTTTTGTACATTATATATAGGATGGTGAGCCCATTTTGGTGTAGTGACACCAGTTGTGTACCAAGGTGCTTCACTGGCCTGTGGATTTTGTATACGATGTATTATATGTGTATGTAAACATTTTGATGGCACTATTGACCGATTTATATATATATATATGGATATACATTTTGGGGTCTTTGTGATGTTTACATGTGTGTTTTTTAATGTTATTTATGATGTCTAATCTACATATGCTGTGACAGGCTCTTGATGGTTTATGTGTGTGTAAAGGTATCTTGATGTGATATATGCCAATCGAGTATAATGTTAGCTAGGTTATCTGTGATTTGGTTAAATTGTCTTGGAATATGTGTAAATGAAATGAAATCAAAATGTTGAGATAAAAGTCTAACTTGCAGGTATTTGCGAAAAAGGCAAGGATCGTGGACACGGTACACATTGTTGAGTTGGAGGACGACTAGTTGGGAGTCAAGTAAGACGCTAAGGTGATGAATATGATGATGGCTAGCATCGGTGAGGAGGTCAATGAAAGCAATGTACTCGGCTTGGTTGTTGGTTGTTGAACCCAAACATATGCTGCTAGAGTGGAGCAGTTCATGTGAGGGGGTATAGAGGGCCCAAGCTGCTGAAGCAATATTTTTTGTCCAACGGCTAACGTCGTTGGCGTAACTGATGTGGTAGGACGATGGAGGAAGAATCTGTCAATAACACAAATGATATTTTAGACGTGAGGTATGGAAAAAAGATTAAAATCACTATAAAAGAAATAACCTAATGTAGAATGGCTACGCTTAGGCATAAAATTTCTTTAAGTATAGCCCGTTGAAGAGTTCTTTGAGAGAGAGGCCCTCAGGAGAAGCCAGGATGTATGCGCCTTTGGTGAGGCAATGTTGGATAATGTAGGGGCCATGCCATAGTGAATCAAATTTTCCATAACCGAGGGTATCGTGAGCGATATCGTAAGCAAGGATGAGGTTGCCTTCATGAAATGAGCGAAGGTTAACATGGTGATCAAAGGTGTCTTTTGACCATTTTTTGGCTGCCTCATTGTTCTGTAATGAAGATCGATGATCTTCATCCAGAGACTCTAAGTTCAGCAAATGCTACTCCATTGGAGCAGTGTTGAGTAATAGCTTAATTGCAGTGGGTAAGGTGGGAATTTCGCACTCGATAGGAAGAGTGGCCTCGACCCCATGGACTAGATGAAATGGTGTGAAACCAATGGTCATTTTCACGGCCATACGGTAAGCCCATAGCATGGAAAATAACATATGATGCCAATTGGTCTTATGTTTGTTAACCGTGTGCTGCAATATGGTATTGAGGACCTTGTTAACTACTTTGACCTATCCATTAGACTAAGGGTAATATGGTGAGGAAAACTCATGGGAGAATCCCAACTGTGATGAGAGTTCGATGAAAATCTCATTCTCGAAATGTTTCCCATGATCGGAAACTAGTTGGAGTGGTACTCCAAATCGAGATATGATGTGATTAAAGAAAAAACATGCTATATCAAGCCATGTGTCTATGCGATGTTTGACAATAGAGGGGTCAAGGCCAGGCATTTCTGTGTATGACCAGGAAAAAATATCCCGATATTCTTGGAAGAGGGCTTTATAGGCAGTGATTTCTTCAAGGGTGCATGTGGCGCCAATGGTTATTTCCTCGATGACTCCATTTCTAATGGAAATATCGATTTTGAGGGTAGGGGAAATGTTGGCCATGTTGCCTTCTTCAAAAGCATCACGGGCAGCGTTGGGGTTGTTGAACTAGTCGATATGCCCTGATGGGATAAAATCCTTGGTTTCAACTGTGTATATGGGGTGTTGGTTAGGAGGCATGAAGGCTTCCTGTGGAAAGAAGAGCGCTCTATTGTGTAGCGCATCCAATGGGTAGTCGGGGGTGGTTAATTCCTCGATTATGTCCTCGTCACTGTAGAAGTGTCAGGAGTACAAGGGATCGTAAAGAGTGATATCGGTGGTTGTCGACATGTGGTTATCCTCTGGTGATGAAGAAGTGGGGGGAATGACGCAATGAGATTGTGATGGTTCGATTGACATAAACCAAATATTGAGGTACTGAGGAGTACTAGTGGTAGTTGGATGTAAAATTTCCATGGGGAAATGAATGGGAGAATTGGGGGAATTTGGGGGTAAATCCTCGTGTAAGTCATCCAAAAACCATGGAGGAAGTGGGAGTGGTTCTAGTTTAGGAGAAATAACATGAATAATCTCTAGTGATGAGGTAAGGTTAATCATTAATTCTATAAGGGGTGCAAGAGTCTAAATCAGAGTCATTTGGCGTTACCTGTATTCAATGATCATGGGACATTGATATGTGAAATGATCTAAGGATTCGCATAGAGAGCAAGGGCATCTCATATGTTCATTGACTGAAGTCGTGACATAATGGATGTCAGTGATGTTTGGTGGGGACGATGTAGATGGATTGGGTTCGTGCTGGAAGCTTTGGTGTACTGCTACTAATGTCTATCGAAATTGAGGTAGCGCTGGGCAATGGTGTGTATAATGGCCATATTCTAAACATATGGAGCAAGCAAATTTGGTTTGCAGCCCTTTTCTACTTTCGTTAGGGGAGGTAGCGGCAGTACTTGTTAAAGTGACGAACAGTGATGGTGTTTGATTGAGTTGAATTAGGTTACGTAACTCGAGTTGATATGGGCATTTGTTGGTTGGGTGTCCATTGTTCTCACATAACACGCAAGGAGGTTGGACACGTGGGGGAAGTGGAGCTGAGGGCTCCTTCTTCTTTTGCCTGCCTCTAGCTATGGCAGGGAGGTTAGTGAGTGGAGGTGTAGAGGGTATGGTGGGAGTGAGTATGGTAATCCTCATTGGGATTCCTTCTGTTTGGCGGGGAAGGAATGGTTGAGGAACCATCTCTGGTGGATGTAAATACCAAACTGGGATTTCCAACTGTTGTAGGAAAATCTCCCTGTAGACAGGTAGATCTCCTCTTGAGAGCTAGGCTCTTAACTCTTAAGACAGAAGATGATTATCATGGACACTAAGTTCCGTTTAGATCTATATAAACTAATGTGTGAGGAGGAAGGAGAAAAGAAGTACCTTTTTACCGGTGTTTGTCCCTACACAGTCTGAGTTGAGCTCCAATCTTAAACTCCTCGATAAGCCCTGTAGACAAACAAAAGTACGAACAACTTCCTACTCTACTGAGATTAGCTCGAAATAGATCTATCTATTAGAGATGAATTCATGTGAGATCAAACACAGAATTGAAATAAACAGGCCAAGAATATTATATTAATGAGAACAACAATGAAGAAAACTTACAACCATAGATGTGAGTGCAACAACTTCATCAAGTTCCCCTTGTCCAACCCTTGCTTAAACAGTCCACACGTAGAATGTTGATGCTCCAAATGACATACCACTCATGAGATCATAAGTTTGGTATAATTTTCAATCTGCATTCCCCCTCCTCCATGGAAATCCCTCATTATATAAGATTTGGAGACTTAACCACCATGGAGAGAATCTCTCATCAGATCCACTAAGAAAGGGATCTCTAAGATATTTAGGGAGGAAATAGTTCTTAAGGATTTTGGGGAGGAAATATCTCTCAAATATTTTAAGTTGGAAATATTTCAACCATCCATGAGATCCTCCACCTTCCCTAAAAAATAGGAAACCAAATGTGAGGTGGATCCTCACACTTAATTACTTTCTTTTNTAAGATATTTAGGGAGGAAATAGTTCTTAAGGATTTTGGGGAGGAAATATCTCTCAAATATTTTAAGTTGGAAATATTTCAACCATCCATGAGATCGTCCACCTTCCCTAAAAAATAGGAAACCAAATGTGAGGTGGATCCTCACACTTAATTACTTTCTTTTTCATGAATACTAATAATAATTCATGTGCACTTGATTCTCTCACTTAATGAATATTAATAATAATTCATGTGTACTTAGTATTTCTTTGCCTTCATGTAATATATCCCTCCCCCACATTGACTAGGGATTGTGACATAGGTTATTCCATGGTGTCAAGGTGTATGCGAAACTTTATGACACTTAGTGTGAGGTACCTAGGTGTGCAAATTTCATGTGTAACAGAATGCCCCCTAAAGTGTGAGGTTAGAAGAGAGAATGATGGCCGAAACACTTTACAAATCTTTAAAGCAAGAGTGTGGACTCGAAGAACCTGACAGAAGCTGCACACAACCATCCAACAAATATTTTGACATGCTTCAAACCCAAGGCAGGCATACCTATGCTTGGGTGATCAAGACTTGCAAGATATGGCCACCATAAAATACACCGTGGATCCATAATTATATTGATAAAAAGGTATAGCCACCGAAAATACACTGTGGATCTATACTCCCATGACCTGAACTAATCGTAGCCATGAAGAATACACAGTGGATCTATGAGGTGACAAGACATAGCCACGACCAATACAAAGTGGATCTATGTGGCAGTGTATGTGTCATTGTTCAAGAGAAATTTCGTCGCAACCTGGGCAAGGTACCTATCGCAGTGATCACTCAACCTAGGGTCTTCTTACCAATACCGATGTATTACAAATCTAACCATGTGAATAGATGTCCTGATGTCAAACATGGCAGAAACCACTTGATTACCGGTCAATAATGTAAACCGTTAACAAGCGCAAGGGAGATCACCATTGATGTCAATGATTCCCAAGGTACTCTAGGGCATTCCAACGAATGTGAATGGATGAGTTGAAGTCGAACATCCGTGGAATCGTCCAATCAGAGGTCAATGATGTAAACCCAATGTCGAATGTGAGGAGGCCTGCCATTGAGGCATGCAGGTGCCAAAGTACTAATTGGTTTCTAAGTCTAATTCCTGGATAATGTGTTGAAGTTGACAGAAATAGACTTGTCGAAGGAGGGCCTTGATGTATCCCCCATCAACGACATGAAATAGACACAGAGATGTAATTGGTAGATCAANGTGGAATTGTCCAATCAGAGGTCAATGATGTAAACCCAATGTCAAATGTGAGGAGGCCTGCCATTGAGGCATGCAGGTGCCAAAGTACTAATTGGTTTCTAAGTCTAATTCCTGGATAATGTGTTGAAGTTGACAGAAATAGACTTGTCGAAGGAGGGCCTTGATGTATCCCCCATCAACGACATGAAATAGACACAGAGATGTAATTGGTAGATCAAATGAACATGGACTGACACAGGTATTGAGACAAGATATTTGTGATGGCCAACTCTCAAGGAAAATACTTCCCTTGAACACTGAGGCACAACAGCAAAAACATGACATGGACCAAAACACGAAGATGCAATGGATACTATGAATTTCTTCAGGTGACGCAAAGGAGTAAGAAAAAATCAGAGGATTGGTTCAGTGCAGAGGTTCAGTGGATTAATATGTGCGCAAAGACAAAGTGTTGTGTTCAAGGGCGACTCTAAGAGTTACTGGTAATGTTCTCAAAAACTGCTTGGCTTTCTTCCTTCAATTTTTTCCCCCATCCAGATAGACGAGTACCTCTTTTTAATTTAACAAGCTCGAGGAGGGTAACACATGCTCGATATAACTCACCTTTGGTAAGTTCCTCTTCCTTTGTTTAACGAACTGGAAGAAGTAAGGGTTTGATGCCATATGGGCCTGTTGATGTTTGTTTAACGAGTCCAAAGATAGAAAACTCGAAGGTTTTTCATGATTATAGAGTCTGGAAAAACACTTAAAAGAGAACTCTCTCAGTTCCTTTTTCATAAAGTAGTCTGATGAGACCGAAAAAGAGATAAACTATCGCTCAATAGATGTTTTCTTTAAATACTTTAACGAATGTGAAGAGAACAAGGTCGCTCGACAATCTTTTCATGTTTAGAGAGTCTAAAAAGAACTTAAAGATGACTCCAATGTTGTCATTTTTCATAATGTTAGTCTCATGAGGCCTAAAAAGAGATAAATTATCACTCGAAAGATGCCCTTTCAAACCTTTTAACGAGTGGGAAAGGAAGCAAGATCACTCGACAATATTTTCATGTTTAGAGAGTCTAAAAAGAGCTTAAATAAGACTCCAGGGGGTTCCTTTTTCATGTATCCATACAGGTCTGAAAAAGAGATAAACATTTACCCAGATGCATTCTCATGTATTTACAAGCATGAGAAAGAATAAAGACTAAGATCGGTATGCCCCCAGCTTGACAGCTAGTGTCTTAACACCAAAAAGATCATAAAAGGCTAGAGACATGCCCTCCAAGCTTCAATTCATTCACCGGCTCTAAGGTCGTCACCAATTTCTCTAGTAGATGAGAAAAAGGATAAGGGTGGATGAAAAGAAGGTTCAAGAGAGGTGACTATTTCATTTTTTAACGAGCTTGACACAAGAAAAGAACTATGCTCAGGGCCTTTGTTTCATTTTTTAACGAGCTTGCCACAGAGAAGATAAACTATGCTCGTAGCTTCTTCTTGATCATGGCTTCCGAGAGGATAACACTCTAGAAGGATACAATCTCAAGGGACAAAACTCGGTCATGGCTTCTAGGAGATCTTCGCTGGATGGAAGATAATCACTCAGGAAGGAACACATGTCGAGGGTCATGATAGGGGTAAGGAGATCAGGCTCCAATAATCCTACCGAAGAAATCACCATGTCCACTACCGGATCCAAATCATAGGAAGTTGAAATCATGGGAGATGATGGAAAATCAACATCAAGAGGGTAGATAGAATTTACACCTACCCAAATTTATTCACGAGGGGGAAGAAAATAGGATCGGTGATGGTTATTATCCCAAGGTAACTTTTCAATGCGAAACATTTCTGGAATAGATTCATCAAAAGTAAAAATTGGGGAAATGCAATTGATTGTAGACAACAAGGAACTCAACCGTGATTGCATCAAGGAACTGTTGGGTGCCGATAGATGTTGGTCATCCGATGAGGGAGAAGCGGATTGGATAGAAACGTATGACGTTTCGGCTGGACTAAGTGGCATGGTGTCACCTAGTGCATCGAATTCTAACGGACAAGGTACAATCCAAGGGTCAGATGATTCCAAAGATTGATAAGCCGCGATCGAAATAATATCGACGGTGGCAATATGATGTGTAGTTGGTGGAAGTGGTGTAGGGAAGGTACCCATGAGGCTAGAATATTTTAGTAAGCCAACACCAACGCTTTCATACGTGATCTTGTGGTCTCCCAAGAAAGGAATATTGTTGGTAGCGGGAGCACGAGCATCGGTCGTGCAGAAATCCAACTGATCAATAGTGACAATTTTTCCCTGATGAGGAAATTGTACACATCGAAAAATCGACGAGGCAACGATAGTCATACCATAAAACCAACTTCTTCCAAGTAACAAGTTGTAATCGAGGGGAGCATCGACCACCTCGACATCAACAGTAACAGTTTTTCCACCCAATTGGATGGACAGGGACTGTAAAAGCCCATGGGGATGAAAACCTCGCCCATCGAAGGCACGTAACATCGTTGGGGATTTGTTAAGTGCGGGTGATTTTAAACCTTTCCAACACGCTAAAGACATGACACAAGTTGAGGCTCCCTCATCCAGAATAGTTCGATGAATTTGTTGATTGTGAACAACAACATCAACTTGGAAAGCAAGTTGGTGGGAGAGTCGAGACACATAATTGTCTAGATTAAACATGATATGGTTGGATGACTCAGGATCAATAGCACCAAGAGCGGCCAAGAGCATTCTACGTTGACTGGGGTAGTGCTGTAGAACTTCTAACACAGACATAGCGCACGGTGCTTGAGCCAAATGTTCAACAATGTGGTAGTTATGGGTGGCACGTGAACTAGGATTAAAGGTAGATTTAAATATAGTGCTCTTAGGAGGGCATAAGATAGAGTCAGACATGGGTTTCTCAATCTGAAGTGGTCCAGACAGAGGATTAATCGATGGAAGACTAACGGAGGACGATGATGGATCCGGTAAAGTACCTGTACCATTAATGTCTTTTCCTTTGTCAGGGTTACCTGGTGTGTCATATGTTTTAGAGAGAGTGGTCAAATTAATCCCATTAAACATATAAATATGTGCACTCAACGAGGCCTCATCATTAGGATGGTTAGAACTACCCCCAGGAGAGGGGGTTTCAACAACCATGGATTGTTGCTATGGAAAAGGCTGAGTAAGCATAGCGGGTTGTGACTTTCCTTGGAAAATTTTGGCCACTTCATTATGAAGTGGAAAATTTTGAGTGTAGTGATCATCACCACAAATGATACATGGGAATTTTAGTTTTCGTTGTGGTTTCTTTTCAGTAGAAGGTGTTTGATTTTTTGGTTGTTCATTGTTATTTTTTGATTTATTATTTGTCTTCTTCTTACCTCCAGCTTGTTGTGAAGGGGAAAATTGAACTGCATTCACCTCAGAAATCTGATTTTGGGGGGAGGTAGAGGAGAGTGTGGTCGATTGGGAAAAAGATTGAGTTTTGACGGAATCGATAACACCATCCGCATGAGATGAGGATGACGGCTTAGATGGATTGGTATTAGCTCGAGAAGAATTTGGAAGAAAATCATACAAAGTACCATATTGGGAATAAACCAAATCTAAATACTAAGCCCGAGCGATGGCTTGTTCCTCTGTGACCGCGCCACCCATAGTGACATCATGAGTGATTGGGGGTAAAAGTGGTTTAGTAAACCATTCCACCAATAATATGTCAGGAATGATTGCCTTGATCATCCTTCGTCGTTGCCTCCACTCATGAATATGGTCAGAGATATTCACGGAGTTAGTTTGACAAAGGGACGTCAAGAGTTAAGTACCCATCTCGTAGTGAATAGGCAATTGAAAGTGCATGAGGAAATACATGGTGAGGGAATTGAAATCATGAAAAGAAGCACGTGGTAGTTCAATATACCACTTTGCCACCGATCCTGTAAGTGTTCGCTGGAAAAGACGCAAACATACAGAATCATCCATGAGGGAGTTTGATGAACACCACAAATGGGAAGTCATCACATGGTTGTTTGGATCTTCACTAGATTTTCCATCAAATTTAAGAATATCAGAAGGAAGTTTAGCTAGAATGACTAGCCAGACTGGTGAATGAAAAATAGAATCATTAGTTAACCGAGACAAGTCTGGGAGATCTAGAGTCGCAAGGAAAGGTAGTTGTCGGTTAATGTGTAGATGATATTGGTGCAGCATAGGAACACCAGTAGGACCATAAACTGGGTTAGATGGATAGTTGTAACCAGTAGGTCCTCCTACATATGGTTGTTGCTGGTCAAGATAAACAGGATTCGATGGTGGATGAGAAACATTTGCATAACCCGGTGGGTTCTGAGCATTATAGGTCGGGTCATTTTCTTTCCCATGAGGAGGATAAACATTGTACCCTTGAGAATGGTAAGGAGTAGATCCCGGAGGTGAATACACATTAGACCCATGAGGAGGATAAGACTATGGTCTCGGAGAACTCCATGTGGTGTTTGGGATGCCTCCTAGATAAGGTTGTCCGTAAGATGTTCCGAAAGGAACAGGATTTGATAATCCTCCTAGTGGATTATGAGATGAGTTCCCCCCAATGTGGGGTTGAATGAAAGTGCCTCCTGAAGATACTCCCTAGGATTGTGAAGGGTTTCTCGTAAACGAAGGTTGCCCCCCTGCCAGTGGTGAATTTACAACCGGGTTATGACTGGCGAACGGAGGGTGCCCTCCAGGAGGAGAATGAAAAAGGGGTTGTCCCCCAGGAGGGCTAGACCTACCATGGAAAGGTAGTCCTCCAAGAGGGAAATGTTCGTTAGATGGTGGTTTCCCTTCAACTGGTTGTGTTTGTCTAGCAGGGGTCTGCATTCTCGGGTGAGAAGATGTCCTAGCAGGATCGTGTGGAACATGTGGAGCTGTAGAGTAAAAGCTTGTAGAAACGGGGGTAGGAATTGAAGTGCCTTGGAGATGAGTAGAGGTGATGAGTCCAGCATTAGGATGGGCTTGTGCTGGCATAACAGTAGGGTTAATGACCTGATCATCTAGGTGATTGATGGTTTGACCCGATGGTCTTGTTTCACTAGGAGCGTCATGAGAATGAAAGGGTTGTTGAAAGGATTCGAAATGTTCATAGAGATCGCGTCCCGATGAAGTCCTCCATACAGAACGAGAAGGTATGGGATTGGTATCTACTACGGTGCTAGGATGGACAGGATTCCTATACTCATCACCAAATATTGGTTCTGTGGATCCCATATATGTTTCGGTAAAAATCCTCTCTGGTAATCGTGGGACCTCTTCGTCTATGATGTTCCCAAGGGAGTATAAACGAAATAAAAGTGGTTCGAGAGGACTTATCGACACAGATGTAGTGGGATTCTCAACTGTGACCAAAGTGCCTTCTGAGTTATCTAACGGAGGAGCAACAACACTTCCAGTGTCGGATTGATTTTCTACCTCTCTACAGTAGTTGTCTTCTGGAGTGTTAGGAGGTAAGGGTTGATAGCCTTCCAGAGGCAGCCCTTGCATCCTACGTGATCGGCGAAGACCTTTATCGTCTATAGGCTCAATTGTGGAGAATAACAGAACACACTGAAAATCTAAGGCCAACTAACAAAAAAAAACATCATACGCTAATAAAATCTAGGAATCAACCAAGCAAACAAAACTTCTCTCGATGATCATACTAGTTGGTGATGAAATCCAACGTCGCGTGATCAAGTCTAGAAGGGGATAGGATATGGTGGAATAGTTACAATGGTGACCTGCTTAACAGACTTTCACCTTGGTGCAAGCTTCCACGCAGTAATTGTAGATTTACCCTCCAAGGAGACCAAGTGAGTTTGACCAATGTCTATTCCAGGTACAGTGAGACTTTCCTTCACCGTCACATTGTGTAAGTACCTACAGATTATGGAAACTAAAGACACAAATTCACAGTGAGTCCCTGAGCGGGTACAATCGACAGTGCGATCCAAAATGTATGGCTAGGATAACAAGTCTGAAGTCAACCTGAGAGGCTCCCACACATAATTGTGGGTATACCCTCAAGTGACCCCCAATATACGATTTGACCACTACAAACAGTTGAACCACAGAGGGATAATATTCATAATTCGCTCGAATGCGACCTTGTGCATAACCCCTGTGTGAGAGGGGGATCCCAGAAAACCAATACGACAATTGGATTTGACTCTCCCTAGCTCAGGATGCTAATGTTTGTTTTGAAAACTTTGGAGAGTTGTACTCACAGCCTAATCCAAAGTGCTAACCCTAGTCTACTGTTGGTGGAAGATCCTAAAAACAAAAAATGTTCTAGATAATTTTTAATTAGCGTTTGTTTTTCAGTTGTTCTTTACTCAAAGGGTGTATGAAAGTGAAACTGATGGAATGATGACTCAAATTCCCCAAAAATGCATGAAATATGATAAGCAATCATTTCTTTTCAATGAATGCCTATTTAAGGGAAAGAGAAAGAGTCGTTTTCACTATCAAACCCTAATATGGAATTTCTTCAATCAATTGGTTCTCAATCAAATCCAATGTAATGCTAAAAATCAGAATTGCCTTCTAATATGAAAACCAATCACTAAGATGTATTTTTTTGTCGTTTGTATGTGAACGAAGATTAATTCAATGCAAAAACTTCTCTTGCCAACTACCCTTTCAGATCAAGGAGATTCGGACAAGCATAAGAAAATTTCGCACAAACAACACACCCTCTTGCTATGATTGAAACAAGAAGCAGAAAGAAAAGAAAACATAACAAAGAGAATCAAGAAATTTCAAACAAAAGGAAGATGAACTCAAAGAACTAAATGAGATGATTCACAGATTTCTGATGCCCTTCACCAGAGTTCCCACTCAGTCGGATAGGAGAGAAGAAAGCGGTGGATTGATTCCAAGTTATCAACAGCAGAAAAACTCAAAATAAAGAACAAGGCCTCTAAATATGAACAAAAAAGTTCTTATTCCTCATAAGGGAGGATGTCAAAGGTCAATAGGAAGAAGCATTGAATCACAAAGAATCTTAGCAAGTGAAAAATAGAGATTGTATCTCAGAAAATGCAATTCTGGAAAGGATTTTTTGCAAAGAGAGGTTGGCGCTCTGGTGTAAGGGGCACCAGAGTGTTATAAAACTCTTTCTAAGGTCTTCAGGGAGTGTTGGCACCCTGCTAACAAGGTAGGGGAGCTCTGGTGTCCTAAAACCCAGAAAAATGGCCAAAAAACCCTAAAACTCAGTTGAACTTTGGAATTCAGAGTATGTGTGATGGAATAAGGATTCAATCAACATATGAAATCAAGCATATGGGGTGAACAAGGTATAAGAAGAACAAAGGGAAAGAAAAAGTCTATGAAGAAAACCAAAACTGAAAATTTCGATTCGTCCCCAATGGAGTCGCCAATTTCTGTTGTAGGAAAATCTCCCTGTGGATAGGTAGATCTCCTCTTGAGAGCTAGACTCTTAACTCTTAAGACAGAAGATTCTTATCATGGACACTAACTTCCTTTTAGATCTAGATAAACTAATGTGTGAGGAGGAAGGAGAAAAGAAGTACCTTTTTACCAGTGTTTTTCCCTACACAGTCTGAGTTGAGCTCCAATCTTAAAATCCTCGATAAGCCCTGTAGACAAACAAAAGTACGAACAACTTCCTACTCTACTGAGATTAGCTCAAAATAGATCTATCTATTAGAGACAAATTCATGTGAGATCAAACACAGAATTGAAAGAAAAAGGCCAAGCATATTATATTAATGAGAACAACAATGAAGAAAACTTACAACCATAGATGTGAGTGTAGCAACTTCATCAAGTTCCCCTTGTCCAACCCTTGCCTAAATAGTCCACACGCAGAATGATGATGATCCAAATGACATACCACTCATGAGATCATAAGTTTGGTATAATTATCAATATCCATTCCTCCTCCTCCATGGAAATCCCTCATTATATAAGATTTGGAGACTTAACCACCATGGAGAGAATCTCTCATCAGATTCACTAAGAAAGGGTCTCTAAGATATTTAGGGAGAAAATATTTATTAAGAATTTTGGGAAGGAAAT